>JANKKB010027616.1:0-11353 GCA_026225775.1 Bursera palmeri | reverse complement strand
CAGTTATTTTCCAGTCTTTTGTAGATTTCTTTGAAATCAAAACCTCTTTCTATTTCTTTGTTTGTCTTTTTTTCTAACAGTGATAGTGTCCGGGCTACCGAGGAGTACCAGAAAGAAGGGTGGCCAAAATGCCTTGAGGGCTTTGTAACCTTCAATGTACACCATGTTACTGCCAATGTTACTCAGGCAAGAATTTGCTGCCCGAATTGCTCCCAAATAAGCAAACCAGACCAAGACTTTTATCCAAGTTTTTGCTATGTTTTTTCTTCGTGAACCGAATATGATGAGGGTGATCTGTAAAATTAGGCCAACTACAGCATACACTTGAACTTCCCAAGTGTCCCAGAAAATTTTTGCGTCGACTAGAGAACCCATGGCCCTTCTATATATTTTCCTGAACTGTCAAATTAACTGCAAGCAAAAGAATTTTCCCAAAAATCAAAATTTTTAATGAGATGGATGATGATTCCATGAACATTTTATTCTACAAATTTAGAGCAGAGAAAATTAATTTTAGAATAACAAAATTAATTAAATGCGTAATTTGATTTGAGTAACTTAAAATTTAATTATAAATAATGAAACATAAAAGGATGACAGTGATAAATCTAAAAGATATATAAATTCACTTAGTAGTTCAAAATTAAATATGAAAAGAAAAACATGAACTGATGTAAGAGAAACTCTCAAATCTAGAAACATAATTCATATATAGAAAATAATAAATAAGATTAAGGGGACATTTTTTTTCTGTCTAAAATTTGAATTGGTCCGCATTAAACTCTGAAATATCAATAGATCTGACTATAAAAAAATTTTCAGATTTCTTTTAATTTTATCACAAAATAACTAATATAAGGCTAACCAAAATGTATATGACATTTTATTTTTATTTTTTTAAAGAGGACTATGTTAGTGAATATGTGCCCTAGATGCATCATATTGTATATTTGATTAACATTATACATTTGATGTATATAGTAATAAAGAAAATTACTCTTTTATCATTATGTGATTGGATTTCACATTTATATTCTATGATAAAAGTCCTTATGATAATATTGTGTTGATACAGATGTGAGACTGATATCAATGCTTATAAAAAATTATCATTAAATTATCTCTGGTCAAAGTATTGTTGAGATAGAACATTCGCAGTACGGATAGATTAGTATTATTTTGTACTGGTTATAGGAGTACAATAGTATGATTCTCACACATTTAAATATTGGATACTTATACAAGTGTAAAGGAGAATATTGTTAACTGTTTAGAAGACGAATAGATTCATTGGACTCGACTCGCTGAGGAATCCCATTCGTAGTTTACCTAACTGTCTATGGGAGATCCATCAGGGTAGACTTATGTGGTCTTTTGACTTGAGACTTACATGACTATCTCATATGCAAATTGTCATGCTTTGACACTTGTGTCTAGAATCTCTAAGGGGTTTCCCATACGCTAATGATTGGATATGTTGTGAATCATTTAGGAGTGGATGTAATGTCAAGATGGGACTTGTCATTCCAAGTAAAAGGAGTTGATGCCACACAGGATTGAACGACGATTGCTCGAAGGCTTGCAAGCATGAGAGTGATTAGAGTTGTTCTAAGTCACTACTTGTTAAGAGAATCGATCGTGGACAAATCCGATATGTACGTCGTTATTAGGGTAGACATATTTCAGTCCTAGACCTCGTACGTGACATTTGACATGAGATCGTATTAGATGGTAACCATGCCTAATTATAGGGTTTTCGAATCCTTTTGTATAATTGGGTAGGCATTGTGCTTTGCTAGAAGCTAACCATGTCTTGTAAATTGATATTAGCGCATGACATTTTATGTGTGAAATCGGATGGTCCGATGATAGATTTAATGTCAACATTTCCAAAAGCCTAATGGTTCAATCACCGACAATATTTCGATAATGGATTCACATGAGAGAATGGAATATGGACAAATGTGGAGAGAGAGAGATCTAGTTTTGTAGAAAATTGGTTTACACCACGATGTGATTTGATTTATGCCACGACACTGAAACCAGAGATTCTACGCCATAGCGTGGGTTTGATCCACGCCACAGTGTCAATGGCAATGACGGCATTGATTGAGAGTTCGTGCCATTGACATTTTGCACCCTGGTGCATATCAGATTCATGCTGCGGCACCGAGGCTTGAATCAAAATATCAACGAGGTCCTATATGTTGTTAGATTGACATTGGACATGGACTTGATTGATTCATATTGGATATGAATTTATAAATGGACATGTGATGCTAACGTATTAGATATGTTCAATGTGACTTGTTGCAAGTCAATTGTGCAAAGTCCATTAAACCTTATTTGTTGTATTTAAGGGTTAATTTGTCAAGTTACAAAAGTACAGGACTTATTGGATATTTGCCTACCACTATATAAAAAATTGAATTGAATCAATTCTAGGATGATTCTTATACATATTTTCAAATTTCTCTAGTTGGCTTAGTGGTACTCGCTTTACCCTTGGGCTAGTTTGTTGGTTCCCTAGTAACTCAAGGCAAACTAAGATTACCTTTAAGGTCGTGGGTTCGAGTGAGGGACGCATACCATAGAGGGAACAAATTTGGTTGGGCCTAGGGCCTCTATCCTGGGCCAAGACAATACATGGTTATTGGGTGGTTAGGTTTGCCTTTCATTCCGCTATGCACTCATGCGTTTTTGTTGGTTCCAAATCCATATTGTCCTTTTGGCTTTACCTAGTAACCCAAGGCAGATTTGTTCCCTCTAAAGAAAACGCATCCCCCACTTAAACTCAAGACCCCTCAAAGGTAATCTTAGTTTGTCTTGGGTTACTAGGGAATCAACAAACTAGACCAAGGGCAAAGGTACAAGCTGGTTTACTCATAGATTGACTTCCACTAATCATTTCATTTTTTATTTTTTAATTTATTAAATAATTCATTTAATTAAGTATATCTTTATATGTTTACAAAATTTGTATTAATTTTTCTTTCTGAATATATTTTTATCATAAAAATATCTGATAAGCACTTAAAAGTGTACACTTATTAAGGTCTAAATTATCATTTTTACACTTTAAGTGTTATTAATTTAAGCATTTATATAATTTTGAGCTTAAAAGAATTATTATTGTAAATTTTCATTTTTGGTTATTTTGATGAAGACCAAGTAAAATGAGCATAACTTTCAATCCAGAAGTCCATTTGATGCAAATCTTATACCTGTAGAAACTTAACAGAATTCTCCACAAATTGAAAATAACTAAAAGTCCAAATCTAATTTCTAATGGGTCAAAAGTGGGCTGCAATAGAAACCAGAATTCTAAAAGCTCAACCTGACATACCTAGACTTCTGAGACCATATCTCCCTAAATATATATCCAAATGATATGATTTAAGATGTTTTGAAAAGATACAATAATTATCTACAACTTGTCTATTGGCCATTTTATCAAATTCAGTGGGCAAGTTAATCAAAAAGTTGGTGCAAACTAATAAAATAGTGGGTGACCAAAAATAAATTATTATGTCAACTCATTGAATGCTTCTCTCCCATTTGCATATAAAAGGAGACCATTAGCTCATTTGGAGGACACATTTCAGTTTTAAAGAGTTTAGTTTCATTTATAGTCTTTCTAAATTCTTAGCTAAGGCTAGGAGTGAAACACTCATTTGGTTATAATTTTGTTCTTGATCCTACTTTTGTTCTTCAATATTTTTTCTTTCAATCTATTTGAATAAACAATTTAGAGTTATTTTTTTTTGTTAAAAGCCTTGATTCATCGTAGACTTATTGGCACATTGAATGCTTAGAAAGTTCTTTTACAAATCAAAAACAAGTTTCTTAAAATGTTGTCGTCAATCCGTTAAAGATATTTATTTTTCCTACACTTTTCTATTTTAGAAAATATGTTTTCTTAAGCTTAAATATTTTTTTCTTCCGATTGAGATAACTCTTTAGTTCATTTCAATTGAGTAATAAAAATGATCAAAGAATATTTCTACAATTCAAATGGGTGTGGATCTCCCATGCCTTAGTATCTTTTATTTGAATATTAATCTTTCACTTGGTAAATTCTTCTTTTAAAACCAACCAAACACTTCACATTTCTTTTACTTTGGACATTGAGATAAAGATCATTTGATCTTGGTAATAATCTCCATGTGGATACGATATTTGGACTCACCGAGGACTATAATTAAGACAATCTACACTTGGGTAACACTTTTTAAGATGTAGCAAGTTTTTGACACAGTTACTGAGGAGATGTAATTAATTAAGATAATTGATTTTTATTTTACTATGATAGGCTATGCCTCCTAATTGTCTTTATTTATTTGTATTTACTTATATTGTTCTTTTTATTTTACTATGGTAGGCCACGCTTCCTACTTGTTTATTTACTTTTTATATTTACTTTATAGTATTTATTTTATTGTATTTATTTTACTTTGGTTGGTTTTACCCCCTAATTGTCTTTTATTTTATTGCATTTACTTATCTTGCTTTATTTATTTTACTTCGGTTGGTTCCGCCACCTAATTATCTTTATTTTTTTTATTTTTCTGTACTTATTTACTTAATTGTTTTACTTACGTGTATTTAGTTTCTTGTCTATTCATTTTGTTGGATTTACTTTACTATGGTTGGTTTTATTTAACCACCTAATTGTTTTCTTTTATCTCGCTTTATTTACTTTATAGTCTTATTTTTGTTTACTTTACCTTGGGAAGGCTAAGCCACCCAATTTTTATTCTACTAACCCTTTTATCTTTTTGTTTATAATTCTTATTTTTAATACTTGTTGTTCTTTTAATTTTTATTTCGTAATCCTAATTCTTATCACTTGGTGAAAGGTAATTTTAAAACTTTTTTTTATAATTGTTTGATTCTGTGTCATCCACTCATTCATCTCACATAATGGCCAATAATAAAAGTGTTCATGTTAATGCACCAATGCGAACCTTGCGTGAATACATGCAACCCCCTCTCATTTCTTCACCTTCATATTTCATTTTTCCTTTAAATACCAACAATTTTGTAGTTAAACCTTGCATGATATCCTTAATTCCAAATTTTCATGGCTTTGAATTAGAGAGTCCATATTTGCATCTAAAAGAATTTGAAGAAGTTTGTACCATGTTTAATGACCAATGATATAGTGAATAATTAATTAGGCTTAAGTTATTTTCGTTTTGTTGAAAGATAAAGCAAAAACTTGGTTTATTTCTTTAAAACCTAAGTCAATAAGCACTTGGCAAGAAATGCAATGTGTATTTTTAAAGAAATTTTTTCATTCACATAAAACCATTGCTTTGAAAAGACAAATCTAAAATTTTTTTCAAAAAGAAAATGAAACATATTTTCAATTTTTGGAAAGATTAAAGATTTGTTAAATTCTTATCCACTGCATGATTTTGAAAAATGGCACATAGTTAGTTTTTTCTATGATGGTTTAATACTGGAGACGAAACAATTCATTGAAACGATTTGTAATGGAGAATTTTTAGATAAAGATCCAGAAGAAACATTTGATTATTTTGATCTTTTAGCTGAAAATTATCAAAATTGACAAACTAATTGTTCTAAAAATTCAATTAGATCTGATCTTGCAAGTTCTTATGAAGTAAAAAATCAATTGAATCAAGATAATAATCTAGATGTTAAGGTAACCAATTTGTCTAGGAAAATCAAAGCCATGGAAATGAGAAAATTAAGAAATGTCAAATCCATTAAAAATGAAGAAGTATATGGTATTTATGACATGGACGAGCCATTTCTCTAATACTTTCAATCCAAGTTAGAGAAACCATTCAAAATGTCAAAATATACATGCATCATCTCCACAAAAGCCTTTCAATCATCCTTCATATTATTCATCCAAATTGAAAATCCTTGAGGAGACATTGCAAGCATTCATGCTTAAGCAAATAAACTTTAATAATCAATTTTGCATGCCATTAACGAGATAAAAAACATACTTTCTAGACTTCTTCTTTGCACATTCAAGAAAATGGTGAAGTTCCCACTCAAATACAACCTAACTTTATAGATCAATTTGATGTAAATATTTCTTGTGTGAGTGAGAAACTACCTGGAAATGTTAACGCCATCACAACTCTTTGTAATAGTATGGTTATTGATAAAAATGATGAGCTTAAACCATCCAAAACAAAGAGTGATGAGAGAAAAGAAAAGCCAAAACCGTGTGAGGTAGAAAAATGTCCCATCTTTGAATTTTTGAGTGAGAGTGTTCGAGTAGGCAATTGCAAATAAAAATTTGAGGAATTACCCACAAGTTCAAATGTTCATTTACCACCAAGAATGAGAACTCCTAACCTCAAGCCTAAACCATTACCTAAGAATTATAAACATGTTTCTCTAGAATCCGGTGATATCTTTCTTGGGAATGGTCAACACCTTAAAATCCTTGATAATTTGTTTCTCTTGTTTTTGGTAATTTGAGTGGCATTGAGTTCTATTCGTTTTTCTTTTTTGTTTTTGGTGTGTAATTTTTTTCGATTAAATAGCGGATAACGGTACTCTATGGCTTCTTTAAGTCATATTTTCAGTTTCCCACAATTACTGAAACAAAAAAAAAATTTCAAAATAAATATTGCATTCTCTAACCTTCAAAAACATTTTCCTTCGTTTCCTATAAATATTTTAATAAAAATTTATCGGGCTAGATGGCATAGATTAAATATGTTTATGACCAAAGGTATGCCTGAAGATATACGATTGTTAATTGAAGCAAAGGTCTGATTAGGAGGTGAAATATCTTATTTAAATTTTTCTTTTTTGCCTGGTTTAGGAAGAAGCTCTTACGCAAAAAAACGCAAGGTGAAAAGGTTACAAGTCTGTTGCAAGTCAGTTTTTCAATTTCGCACAATTACTGAAACAAAAAAAAATTAAAAAAAAATTCTTTTTCAAAATGGGTGTTACAATCTCTAAGCTTCAAATAAATTTTCCTTTGTTTCCTATTAATATTTTAATAAAAATTTATCGGGCTAGATGGGATAGATTAAATATGCTTATGACCAAAGGTATACCTGAAGATGTACGATGGTTAATTGAAGCAAAGGTCCGATTAGGCAGTGAAAAGCCTGACTTAAATTTTTCATTTTTTTCCTGGTTTAGGAAGAAGCCCTTATCAAAAAAAGTAGGGTGAAAAGATTACAAGTCTGTTATAAATGTACAAGATGGACTTGTAATCAGCGTTGTCGTTCTATAAGATTTATTTTCATAAATCAAGATGATAAAGTCCAGTTCATAAAAAATGACATAAGTAATGAGTCTTTAGATAATATCTTATTGACTCTTGAGACACATTCTTGTGGACCTGTGCAACGTAAATTACTCAATTTATGGAACCAATTCAAAGGTGAATAACAACACTTTAGTCTTACGAATCTGACTCAAAATGATCCTGTTTGTCAATTTATAAGAAAATTAGATGGGAAGCTTATCCTCAACTCATAGAAAGTGTTTAAATCATTTCTGGATGTAAAACCAGAGGAAGATGTGAGCCACAATCACAACTACTGTACATAATCGTATGTTTTAAATTTTGTGCCGTTTATTTTAAAATTTTATGTGTGCTTTTACTTTTGAATCATTATGTCTGTCATTATTTTTGTCATGTTTCTCTTATTTTCAAACTCTCTTTTTGCCAATAGCGGACTACTCACATGGATATTATTATTGCATTATCTTTTTAAACTCCATAAATATAATCCTTCATTTTCTTTATTTTCATACACAAAATTGGGGTGAATTTAGAAATGGAGGAAGCCTCAGTTCGTCAATTCTGAAATATCTGTGTATTTTATGGATTAAACCTTGGAAAAAATATAGAGTTTATGCAAGCCGCACATAATATAGGTAGAGTTTTAACTGAGAGAAAGATACATTTAGTTTATGGGGGTGGTAGCCTTAGGTTAATGGGATGCGTGTCTACAGCTGCACGGTTAAGGGGTAGTCAAGTCTTAGATATTATTCCTATACCTTTAGCTGTATTGAACTTAACTAGGACAACAGTTAGAGAAGAACTCAGAGTTCAATCCATGCATGAACGTATGGCCCGAGTGCTCTGCAACGCTGATACCTTCATTGCATTACCAGGTGGTTTTGGTACTTTAAAAGAAACTTTTCAAATTATTTCCTGGGCCCAACTGAATATGCATCACAAGTCCATTGGGATATTAAATGTCACTAATTTCTTTAACTATTTATTGTATTTTTTTAATCAAGCTGTGGAACGGGGCTTTGTCTCACAAGCAGCACGCAAGATTCCTGTTTCCGCTCTAACAACTGATGAGTTGATTGATAAACTTTAAACATTTGTCTACGAACCCGATCCAACAGCAACTCAGATCAATTTGTCAAATGATAACTATCAAAAGTGTAAATTAAATCTGAACCTCCACTTGTAACCTCTTATCTTTTGATTTTATGTACATCATTTTTCGTTATTTTATTATTATCATGTTTATTTTAAAGTTTTTGTCAGGTTTATAGTCTTTCAATAAATATCGTCTCAGGTAATATCTTCTAAACTTCAGCTTCATGTATTTAGATATTGTGGATAATGTCTCGATCTGGTTGAGAAGATGGATAGTTGATATTTATGTTATATTGTGTTTAATTGAAATTTGTGTATGTTTATTAAAAAAAATTGTGTTAGGTGATATTTGTGTTGTGTTTAATTGAAATTTGTGTTATGTTAAAAAAAAAAGATAAATTGATGTGATTGAAACCATTAGATAAGAGTAATTTAAAGAAAGAAGGCAAGTAAGGAGAATTTTTAACTCTTGAGATGCATCTTATTAGGCATGTTATTAGTCTAAATTTTATAACAATATTTTATCATTTGATTTTCTTTGAAATGTTCGAATTTACAAACTCTCATATCCTTGTCTGGTAATTAATTATTATGTTCGTATACGCATGTAATAAGTAATCATAAAACATTCTCAAACACACACACACATGCTTGACATATGATTGTGGGTTACAAATTGGAATGTTATAAAATTTGAGTTCTTTTGTTAAGAATAGCAACTAAAGGAAAGGGAAATCTCAAAAAAAAAAATTAAAAAAATAACAAAAAAAGAAAAAAAATGTGTTATTAGTATTAAATAAATAAATTGTGGATAAATTTGGTTTTGTAGCCTCTTTAATTCGAGCAATTAAGCCCTAAGGGATGTTTCAATATCTAATACCCTAAGACCAACTGGTTTAGAAGTTATTGGCCCAAAGCTTGTTATATGGGTTAAGAAGAAAGCTTAATAGAATCAACCATTGCACTAACCACTGTTTTAACATCTAAACCCGAGTGATTAAGCTCGTAGGAGTGTCTCAACACTTAATGCCCTATGACCAACTAGGTTAAGGATGTTATTTGTTAAAAAAAAAAAAAAGATGACCTCTATCTAAAGAAGTTAGCCTTAATAAAGAATTAGAATAATAATTGCTTTCCATATAAGCCTCATGATTATGTGTTGGTATAATTGAATAAAAAAAAAAGATTTATTAATATCTTGTGTGACATCCAATGAAAAAAAATTTTAAATGAAAGTTTGTTTATTTGAATAAATCGAAAGAAGAAAAATTATTATTACCTTGTATATAAAGTTTATGACTTTTCACTTTTTATTACTAGAGATTAGTAATAAGCTAGTTGGGAGTGTGATAAACACTTAAAAGTGTACATTTATTAAGGTCTAAATTATCGTTTTTACATTTTAAATGTTATTAATTTAAGCATTTATATAGTTTTGAGCTTAAAAGAATTATTGTTGTAAATTTTTTTATTTGGTTATTTTGATGCAGGTCAAGTAAAATGAGCATAACTTTTAATCCAGAAGTTAATTTGATACAAATCTTATACCTATAGAAACTTAACAGAATTCTCCACAAACTTAAAGAACAACTAAAGCCCAAATCTAATATCTAATGGGTTAAAAATGGGTTGCCACAGAAATCAGAATTCTATAAGCTCAACCTGACATACATGAACTTTCGGGGCCATATCTCCCTAAATATATCCAAATGATATGCTTCAAGATATTTTGAAAGATAAAATAATTATCTACAACTTGTCTATTGGCCACTTAGTAAAATTCAGTGAGCAAGTTGATCAAAAAGTTTATGCAAGTTGATAAAGTGGTGGGTGATCAAAAATAAATTATTATGCCAATTCATTGAATGCTTCTCTCTCATTTGCCTATAAAAGAAAATCATTAGCTCATTTGGAGGATACACTTCGATTTTAGAGAGTTTAGTTTCATTTATAATGTATTTTTTAGTTGTAATATATCTTTCTAAACTCCTAGCTAAGGTTAGAAGTGAAACATTCATTTGTTTGTAGTTTTGTTCTTGATTCTACTTTTGCTCTTCAATGTTTTTTCTTTCAATCTATTTGAATAAACGTTTTTAGAGTTGTTTTGTTTGGTTAAAAGCCTTGATTCATTGTAGACTATTGACACATTGAATACTTGGAAAGTTATTTTACAAATTAAGAATAAATTTCTCAAAATATTGTCGTTAATCCGTTGAAAGGTATTTATTTTTCTTACATTTTTCTATTTTAGAAAAGATGTTTTTTTAAGCTTAAATATTGTCATCTTCCGATTGAAATAACTCTTTAGTTTACTTCAATTGAGTAATAAAAATGATTAAAGAATATTATATAATTCAAATGGATGTGGATCTCCAAGAGCCTTAGTATCTTTTATTTAAATATTAATCTTTCACTTGGTAAATTCTTCTTTTACAATCAACCAAACACTTCACATTTCCTTTACTTTGGATATTGCGATAAAGACCATTATCTTGATAATAATCTCTTTATGGATACGGTACTTAGACTCAGTGAGGATTATAATTAAGATAACCTACACTTGGGTAGACACTTTCTAAGATGTAGCAATATCTTTTAAAAATAACAAATTTTACATATAATTTGATAATCTCCATTTGACTACACTTTAAAATTTAAATTTATAAAACAAATATATACAAGTTTCGAGAAGAGTTAAAATTTTAATGATAACATTAATGAAACTCCTTACAACAATTTCACGAACAAGTTACAGAAGATATATGAATTATTTTATAGTACCAATATACCAAATTATTTAAAAACTACAACACCTTATATGGTAATCTCATATTATGAACCTTAATTAATGCAGCATGTTTACTTTCCAGTTCTGTTGTTTTTCTCAGTAAATTAATTATATAACTCACGTACTTGGAAAAAGGAAGAGCTCGAGGACTTGTACAGCTATCTGCTAACGCAGGTACTGAGCCATCAGGCTATTGCCAAACGGTACGAGCTCTAGCA
>JANKKB010027614.1:0-11344 GCA_026225775.1 Bursera palmeri | reverse complement strand
TGACTCATGCTGGAGCTTCCAGTCAACATGTCATAACATATTTATGAATATATGCTTACAAGAACTTCTGGAATATTTCATATACTTTACTTTGATTCTTGATTATTCTTTAAATAGTATATTTTTAATTGTGTGATTTCAAAGACCCTAACTGATATTATAAATTTCACATTCTGTATTACGATTTAACTAACAATCGCTATTTTACTTGTTATAGAGTCTTGAGTTACATGTCACAAATTATCATCTACGTGTATGTATGCTCTATACCAGCCAAACAATCCCAACAAAATTGAGAGTGATAATAAAATAAGTAATGAACGTGTGACTGATGTTTATAATTAAGAACAGGGGTGGAGCTTATCCAATCGATTGCCAGCTTGGAAGTGGCAGCGGCGTGCTGTCTGCCTATGCCTCATGCTCGCCCATCGAGGTAGTCAAGGAAATATCATTCTGAGGCCCCTAAAGAATTTCTTTAAAATTCAACATCTATTAAATTGAAACTAACATTAAACCCCAAAAAATTTAACTCTAGATTCTAGTTAAGCAATGACTATCTATAACAGATAGAATACCAATTTTACCCTCATCATTTTTACAAAATTAAAAAATAAACGTCAATATCCATATCATTTTCTACAATGACTATTGCGTCTATGGTTGTTTCATCGTTTTCTCATGTTCGAATTTTCTCAAGCTATTATCAGTATTCAATTGCACGTCACCAATTATCGCCTACACAGAAAGTATCTCCGATCATCGTCGGTCTCACTCTTCTTCGTCTCCTCCGTCACCTCCACTCCCCTTTTTTCCTTCTTTCCTCTACCATCCCCGGTGCCCTTCTTTCTTTTTTCTCCCCATCTTCAACAATCTCAAATCCTAACTCAAAATTTTCAAATTTACAATGCTAATTCGACCATCTTCACATCTGCAGTCAAAGATCAACAAAAACAAATTGAAAAAAAAATTAAGAAAAACATCTTTTGCCTAGCCTCATTCGTCTTCAAGCCCTGTTCTTCGTTCTTTTTCAACAAGAAGAAAGGAGGAAATTGCGTTTGGTAGTTGCTGGATGATAGGTAAGTTTACAATTAAACAGTTTTTAATTTGAATACTGGAAAGTAGAAATTGATGCTCAAGAATCCCTTCAATAATTGATTTCAGAGGATTGGTGGCGAAGGAAATGATGAGTGAGGGTTTTGATTTTGAAATTAGAAGGGTAGTCGTTAAGGGTGAGAGCAGTTGTGTTGATTTCAAGCAATAGAGGGTTGCTTGTGGCAGTGATGGTGTTCCAGGTGATGCGTGAGATGGGTCCCTTGCAAATTACAGAAAAAAAAAAGATTATGTAGCTTGGGTTGATTCAGAAAAATTTAAGAAAAATGGATGTGATAGCCTTTGAGGGCGAGTGGGGTTGCTTGGAATCCTAGCAACAAAGGGTTTCGATGAAACATTCTCATGGCAGTGATGGTGGTGTTGCTAGTGACGATCAGGAGGCGGGTTGGTGGCGGAAGAGAAAAAGAAATGTCGACTTTTTTTAAATTTTATAAAAAAGATGAGGGTAAAACTGGTATTCTATTCATCACAGATAGTCATTGCTTAACGATAGTTAAGTTTTTGGGGGTTTAATGTTAGTTTTAATTCTATAGAAAGTTGACTGTTATCCAAAAATTGTTTAGGGGCCTATGAATTTTCCGTGAGGTCGAGCTCGAGCCTCCTCAATTTGTCTTTTTAAAATTATAATAAAATAAAAGGTGATACTTTAAATTTTCTTTATGAGCAACTTGGAAAGCCGCCAATTATGAGCAACCGGCCCACGTTTTCATTTCATCTTGTAACCAATCATTAATTTAACCGCAACTTGGAAAGCCGTGGTAGCAATAAGTGATGCCACCACCGGTATCGCTTTCCGCATATTTTCCAACCAATCATCTTGCTTGATCACACTAATTGCTTTAGCCTTTCGAAGCAACCGCTTAATTTCGGAAATTTTTTCATCTCGTTTTATTAGTTCTAAAATACCAAATGCTGTGAAGCCATTTGCATTAAGAGAATTTACTTCTATTTTCCTTTTAACTCTCGTCAAAATTAATCGAATGGCCTGCGCACATTATATTTTGACTCGTAACTATTATAGATTAGACAACAAAAGAAAGGCTAAATGAAATCAATGAATGCCTATCTACTCGAATTTCGGGCACGATTGAGCTCAATGTATGGGGATGTGAACTTGATTAATTTTATATATTAATTAAACAAAATTAGACCCCTCTACGAGCATTAGTATAGTACTAACAGAAGCCAGAAAAGCCATGCTGTTAAAGAGTGCGACAGTGTCTTTTAAAGCAAAACAAGGTTTTTTTTTTATCCAAATTGTTGTTGCAATATCGGGCGCTCCAGCAACTTCTGAAGGACTAAGAGATTTAGTTACCACTTAAACAATGTTTGACCATTAATTCAAATATTAGTAGCTAATTGGTGTTTAATTTTTTGTTGCATTATCTTTTTATGCTTGTAACTTCGAATTGATGATTGTGTGGCTTAAATTCTTTTCTTCTAAGTGCGTACATGGCGCGGCCAATTCTAATGGACAAAGCAAATGAATTGCCAAGTGTTTACGTGTGTGTGTATGCATATATATCAGAGATACTATTATCCTTAAGAGATGTAGGAGAATCAACCCTTATCGCAAGGTCAAGATCCATGACTCCGAGAATAATTAAGAGGTTTTCTTGTCATAACTTGAAGTTAGAGCTATTTAGTATAGGAATTAAATTGATGCTAACAGTAATGTTAGTAGGAGTCATAACTGAATCCAAGAACAACAAACAAACAAGCTCACATAAGTCCCAAAAAAATAATAATAAATAATAGATTCAAATAAAGATAAACCCCATCTCAAGATATCGGACACTCCATTAACATTTATCTTTGGATAAATTATTAACTTGTAAGTGATATCTTAATGTAGTAATCAAACATTGATAATAATAATAATAACAATAAAAATATATCAAATAATAAATCTTCCTTTGGACCGATTTATTATTCACATGTAAAACCCGAATAATTATCACGCGTTTATTACCACAAGTGCACATGCAATTCTGTAAAATATTCACTTTCCTTTGGGCCAATGAATATTCATATAAGTTACATACACAGAACTGTTTATATTTCAAAACAAAATTAATTTCTACAAGAGAGGTTACTTTGACAACATGTTATTTCAATTAATTCATCTCAAAATATATATAAACATGCCAATGTTTGAATTTAAAATTTACACGAAAATTAGCCTTAATTTTACATCGAAATTAACCTTTAAAATATATACATATTCTCCAGCCGCAAGCCTCTATAATGTGTATATATAATAATAATAATTCAAGCCATCATTACATTATTTAAACTTTTACAGGCCATAACTTTATATGTTTTTTACTGTAGCCGTAAGCCATTATAATGTGTGTATATATATAAATAATCATAATAATAATACAAATCATCGTTACATTATTTAAACTTTTGCAGGCCATGATTTTATATGTTACTGCAGCCGCAACAAACAAAGATCTCATTCAAAGTTAAAAGAAAAAATTGTTCTCAAATCCTCAAATCGAAATAATTCAATTCTCAATGATACAATATGAAAGTTGCTCTGATACCATTTGTTAGAATTAAACACTTTGATGAAAACCATCACTTAAACCTAAGATTAATTCATATCAATCATCAAGAATCAATAAATAATAATCAGAAACGCACCTGAATCCATAATGATTTATCGCTTTTATTGAGCCGTACGATTGGCCTTCCAGATCAACACGTTTATTTTGAGAGAGCCATTTATGTCTCCTATAGGGTTTCTTTGTGATGATGGCATGTCAAGAAAGAAATTAAAAAAAAAAGAAAAAATTCACGTGTGCCCTAGGGACTATAACCACTATATATAGAGATAACTTTCCTGTTATCTTTGAAGTCTTTATGTTTTTCAGAGTTGGAGGCAGCTAGCTCCGAAGTTTGTTAATTCTCTTGAACAATTTTGCAACTAAATCAAGTTTTAGATTCATTTATATAGGGACTACCTTTCACAATAAGTTTTACTGGTACATGGAGAAAATTCTCGATACATGACTAAACTAGGTCTGTGGTTGACTAATTAATAGGATTAGTTTTTGACTAAGTTCGTTCGTGCGTGCGTGATACCATTTTGCTTAACTAGGTCTGTGGTTAGATGAGCTCGTGACCATCTTCATTTCTTCAATAGGCGGATGAATGATAGATACGCCTTTTTTTTTTGTTAGAAAAATAAAATAAAGAAGAAAATTTGACTAGAGTTGCTTTCTTAACAGCGATAGCTGATGATGCGGCATAGCGTCTCAAATGCTGACACGTGGACGACAGAGGTCGTGGCTCGAGGGTTCCGCGCCGAGGTTCGTGCTCTGTATCTTGCTCGCTGATTTTTCTAATTAATTAAGCACATCACATGACAAATTGATATGTGGTTTACTGCATGCAATTGGTTAAGTGTTTTCAGGCCTTCGATTAATCATAATTGAATTTAGCAAGATTCTCTAAAACGGTAACAAACTTACAAAAGCAAACCATTTTTTTAAAATATAAAATAAATTAATGGCACCACTAGCTGGCGGAGACACAGTAGGTGAATTTTTCTCTGTGTTGACATTTGTTACCACAGAGAAAGCCTCCATCAATAAGGGCAAAAGGATAAGTGTTGGTTTAGGTAATTGAATTGTAATTGTATGATGAATAGGCATAGGCACATACAAAGATAGCTAAAAGGCTAAAGCTCTATTCTCATGCTGTGCCTGTGCCTGTATTATATATATATATTTATTAATTTTGGGGAAATTTCAAAGAATTGAGAATCCCTCCCTCCCTAGGGCCAAGGCAGCGAGCAGAGTCAAATGGCTTATTTTCTTCCCAGGTAACAATGATTTCCATAACTTTTAGTAAGGAATAATTTGCATGTATGTATGTACAGCAGAGGGAAAATTTAATTAATTCCCAATTCAGACTTTATCTTATGTGGTTTAAACATTTAAAATTGGATCCATTGTACTAGTATCACCAAAATTACACAATCTAGAGTCAAGTTAATTAAGTTTATAATATTTAGGTAGCATTGGTGCCTTTATATAAATCATATTAGCACTCAAGATGACAAGTAATACATAGCTGAAGAATTGGCTAATTTGTAACACTATGCTTCAATGGTAATATTATCTTCATATAAATTATGTATTTTAAAAATAAATAAACAAATAAAAGCACTCCAATTTTTTAAGTCTTGTTTGTCCGTGATTTTTTCAAGTGTTGACCTAGTTCACGTTCCAAATAGTAATAAGCTGGCAGTCACTGCAAAAAGTCATCTTCTCATTCATTTTTTCTGAACTTACAAAGCTATATCGAGTACGAGGCAGCCGTCCAATTTCAGCTGAAGCCTGGGACCGAATAAGCTTAATGAAATTAATGGTTGCCTAGCAGAGACTCAAATTTGGAGTACAATTGAGCCCAAGGTGGGAGGATGAGAACTTGATAATTTTATATACTAATTAAACAAAATTAGACCCCTCCATCAGAAGTTGAATGCAGATTCAAGTACTCTATTCCTTTTCCGCAAGCGAAACACACATAGTAAATCTCTTATATACATATATATTAATCTCAAAACCTGTTACTGAACGAATTAACTGCAAACTTAAACAAGAAATAAACTTATTCATAAAGCAAAACTTCGTCATGCAAAAAGATCACGGAAATCAGCTACTCAGCTTGTTAAAGGCATTTTCAATAAAATTCTGAGAATGGTTTCCACAGGATTGTAACGGGTAGGACATAGACTGCTCGAAAAAGATAACAGTTTTTAGCTAAGTGATGTAGGATGTATTAAAAATATAGGGTCATTTTAGTTATTTACTTATTTTAGAATTTTAATTTATTTAGGTATTTATCTTCTAGGGATTTTGACTTTTTCTAATTGATTGACAATTATTAATTAGTTATGATTCTATTCAAAATTAGGAATTAGACTAGT
Organism: Bursera palmeri; assembly: GCA_026225775.1. Classification (NCBI taxonomy): domain Eukaryota; kingdom Viridiplantae; phylum Streptophyta; class Magnoliopsida; order Sapindales; family Burseraceae; genus Bursera; species Bursera palmeri. The sequence goes on along the minus strand of JANKKB010027614.1, from coordinate 5,289 downwards.
ATAAATATAGTCTTTCATTATAAGTACTGATGTTTTTTAAGACTTGATTATTGGATATTGATATGGAATTCAGAATTTCTCCTCTCGGTTATCTCTTGTTTCTTGTTTGATTATGTGCTAGTTCCCCATCATTGATTGGTATCATACTTTATGGTTCAATCCATCTCTATCGATCACCGTAACACAAAATTAGGTCTAAAAAATTTCAGAACTAAGACTCTAAATGATTAGGATTATTTTTATTTATGCTGCACGTAACCACATAAGGCTGCAAAGTAATATTATTGCAAAAATAAGATTTACAAATTAAACATGTTTCTGCAGATCTATGGGGGAAATTAATGTCCCAGCATGATCTCAAATAAGCTAAAATACTACATTACCATGTCTATTGTACTTCTAAACTGCATTGGTTCTCAGACGACAAAATTTCTGAAATATTTCGTCTCTGCGAGCTCTAAATTTTTGACTTAAAGTTTCTAGCGTTGATTCTGCATTCCGATTAAAGCATGGAAGCTATCTGCAAAAGTGTCTCAATACACTCCCCTCTATATATCACAGACGTTTTCTATCACAACTAACAGGTGTAGGAATTCTCCTTCTTAACAGACGACTCAAGTGTAATAATCAATCACTGCACCAAGAAGTTCACGATGTCAAAGTCATTATCCATATCTAAATAAAGGAAAAATATTTGGACCCCTCTAAGTTTCGAGAAAAATACAGTAAACGCACAAGTTTCATCAAGTAATAGCAGGCCTCTTGCTTTTAACTGACGTTGTGAATTCCATCATTATTTGGCCAAGAATGTTATGTGTGAAGACTTTCTTATCACATAATATTCTTATTTGTCTTATTTGATTGCATATTATAATACAATCAAATGATAATAAAATGAAATAATTGAAAAATAGTCCAACCAAATCTCTCTTTCTAAAACAATTATAAAAAAAAAGGTGTAATTTGTGGTTAAAAAATTTATAAAATAATAAAAATAAAGCATTATAAATTAACCAATAAATAAGGTGTTTTATTTGTATATAGATATGATTATATGAAAAATCTTTCCTACAAAATTAAATAAATTACCAAAACATGTACATGTTAAACCATCATTTCTATATTTTTATTAAAATTAAAAATTAAAGCTACTGTAACTAGAAAACATATTAAAATATAAAATAAAAAATAAGTTTTATATTAAACTATATTTATAAAAAAATATTGAAGTATACAATATTTTTATGGCTGAGAGGGAAAGATTTTATTCCTTATCTCAGAAATTTGAAGGAACTAATATAAGTTTTCTATAATTATTTACAACCAGTTTTATTTTTAGTTGTTTAAATATACTAACCATTTTCATTATTAAAAAAAAAAGTAAAAAAGAATAGGAGAGAAAAGTTTTTGTTTGGAAACTTTTTTCTATTTTTATAGTGTAGATGAATTTTCATTTATGGTAAACTAAATGATAAGTACTAACATTTTCTTTTAAAAAATTTTAATAAATAGAATTATAAAGGTTAAAAATAATTTTTCTATTTAAGATATCTATATACAAATAAAAATCTTGTATATTAGTTAATTTATATTGTCTTGATATTTAATTATTATTATTATACATTTGAACAACAACTTATTTGTTTTATAATTGTTTTAGAATGAGAGAAATGACTGGAGTGTTTTTCAATTTTTTATTTTATTATTCACATAAATTCTATTTTATTTTTCAATCAAATAAAATAAATACTACCACCAAAAATACTAAAGCCTTTAAGATTGAAGATTCTTTATCAAATGTTGAAATTCATTATCTTCCCTCATTGTTTTTTGCTGAAAATATAAAGGAACAGAAAATGATAGGTATCTGTAAAGAGATGAAATGTTATATTATATACACGTGGAATGATTAATGAATTAGGGTCAGTTTGTCTTCTCTGTTGCTTAAAGCAAGGCTGAACCAATGGCCTCTTTAAATACTTCAATGACTGAATAGAATTATCATGATAAAATTATAAATATATCTTTATATAATTTAATTGCAAAGAAACAATTTATCTATTTAAGAAATAGATGGGACTATAGCTAATTGTAGCTACGTGATGAGATGATTCTTAATTTGATTAAATTAAAATTAAAGAGATCTATCATACAATTGATTTGATTTTTCTTTGACTACAGAATTATAGTAAGAAAAAAAGAAACTGATGATGATTGACGTTGCCGTGGAAGTGTGCTATGCAGTAGAAGAAAATTGTAAGTAGGACCGGAACCAGGTACATCATTGTTAAGAAAGCAAAAGATTAGTTACACATTTCGCGAAATATTCCAACTAATAATTAACGTTTACAAGCACGAACCACATACACAACCATGAAAACACTTAATAAGATTTCATTTTACACAGGTGACCGCCTTTGGAGTTTCGGTAGACACTTCTTCATGCTCGATATACAGGGCCATCGAGAACGCTCCCTTGGCCTCTTAGTTAAAACTATTCTAATATATTTTATAATCTTGATTGTAACGCGAACAATGTGGATGAAAACTAGAAGCCCCACTACGGAAGACCACACAAAACTTACATAACTTGAAGCAGGTGAATACAGTCCATAAGGGTCATCGCCGATAAAACTTAAAGCCGTCATATAAGTAAATGTCATTGCACTGATTGCAGCCCACATGATGATTATCAAAACCCACAAAGCCACCTTACGGTTAAGTCGTAAGCCGCTTACAAGCATTAGTATAGTACTGACAGAAGCTAGAAAAGCTACGGTGTTAAAGAGTATGAAAGATTCATTTAAACTTCTATAAAGTTCTTCTATCCAACCCCTTTCTGGTGCGGGGGATGGCGCAGCACTTTTATCTTCTGAAGGACTACGAGGGGGGTTAACCGCGGCTTGGAAAGCCACGGTAGCAATAAGTGATGCTACCACTAGTATGGCACTCCGCATATTTTCCAACCAATCATCTTTCTTGTCGATAGATAAACGAGTACCTTTAATTGCTTTAGCCTTTCGAAGCAACAGCTCAATTTCGGAAATTTTTTTATCTCGTTTGCTTAGTGCTAAAATACCCAATGCTGTGAAGCCATTTGCATTACGAGAATTTACTTCTATTTTCTTTCTACCGGTCGTCAAAATAAACTGAATGGCCTGCACACATTATATTTTCACTCGTAACTATTATAGATTAGACAACAAAAGAAATGCTAAATGAAATCAATGAATGCCTAGCACTCTTATGAAATATATATGTTTTTCTACTTGATGAACATGATCGAATGAATCATGCATACCTCAATTTGTTTATCGGCGACGGCAAGGTGCAAGATGGTCATGCCATAATCATCCTTAGAATTCAAAAGGTGATGAAACTCGTTCGTATTTTCCAGCAGTAACTTCAGTGCCTCCAACTGTTGATGTTTAACGCACAAATGTAATATGGTCTCACCGCAAAGAGTAGTAGCAGAAGCTGCTAGGGGTCTAACCCTGACCAACTGTTCCAAGACATAAATCTGGCCTTTCATGGCTGCCAGATGGAGAGGGTTTCTCCCATCCGCGTCACGAGCAAGACACATATCAGGATTAACTTCTAACAACGCCCTCACTATGTCAGCATAACCGTTCATTGATGCTACATGAAGAGGTGAAGATTTCCGCGAATCAAGCTCTCCGGCAAGTTCAGGCTTTCGGCATAAAATCTCATTGACAAAATCCGCACGTCCAAGACATGCTGCAACATGCAAAGGGGTCTTATGAGAGGGATGATTCATGAAGGTAAGCCTATCAAGAATCAGTCGATCTCGTTCAAGCAATTCAAGCAAGGTTCTTGTATCCCCTTCTAATGCTGCTACATAAAGCGTGCTTTCCGTGCTCTCCATCGTGTGTTAATTTGCTGTGTGGGAGACTTGGTTTACAGCTAGCTTTCTTCCTCCTGAATAAATATAGCCATAAACGGGTCATGTTAGCGTAGTACTACCGTGAACTTTCCCTCGAAGAAGACAAGAAGCCATGGTGGCCCGGAATCTTTTAAAGGTTGTCAGAGATTTATGGGTAAGAGACACCTAGGTGATTGAGATTGATTAAAAGACAAGTTTACCCTTCCATCTGAGAAGAGAAAAAGCAAGTTTATCAATATGAGCGACTGCCTAGTAAAAAGTAAGTTCCACGTCTCACAAAAAATATATAAAGTACGTAATCACTTACTTTTATTTATAGACCACCTAAGGTGTGGTTTACTTTAATGAAAAAAAAAATCTAAAAACAATTGAATCTCATCCATTAATTGTCGTCATGATTAAATCTTATGATCAAAATTCTCCGCTTTCTTAATTTTTGGACATTCAATTATTAACAACAAAAACGTTGCTAGATGATGTAATCTTATGATGTCAGGACATTTTTTTTTTTTTTGTTTTTGTTATAATGTGATGGAGACTGCGATTCTAATTTCTCCTCTAGTGATTGACTAGCTGTCATGAACTTCTATAAAAGTATGTAAAATAATATATAATAAAAAAAATTGTATAAATTAAAGATAATCTTTTAATATAATTTATCAATACATGTTTTTAATTATTCTTCTTATTTAATTAATAATATCAGCTTTTCAATCATCTCAATTATTCAATTATATAAATTAATATGATTATAAATTTATATTTAATCTATATAAAAATATAAGTTAAAAAATTATCTCTTTATAAATTTAATTATAATAATGTTGGACAACTAAAATAAATAAACTTATATTAGGATATGGTTAAATATTATATACTAATATCTAAGTAGTGGTGGAATCGAGATTTTGATTTTGGAGATTCAGTTTGACAAAGTATGAAAATAAAGTTTTTTTATTAATTTTTATAATATATAAAAGAAAACAAAAGTATGATAATTTTTAAATTAATGAATTACATGTGGAAAAGAAGCTTTAGAGATACCCTTGCATTGCATGTTTATTAAAGAATGAAAAGGTTTTAAGAATAATTGGTAACTTAACAATTATTTTTGTTCAAGTTTTGAACAAGGGTACCATGTGGGGCTAAATCCGATTTAGATTATATGTATATTTTTGGGAAATTTATGAAAATAGCCACATAATTGGGGGGTGTTTTAAAAATAGCCACACCTCCTAAATCCTTACATGAGCCTAACCATTCCCAAGTAAATGTCTGAATTACCCTCCACTTTACATATTCCATTTTCCGTCATTTTAATGTCTTTACCGTCATTTTTAACGGTCTATTTTAATGTCTTTACCGTCATTTTAATGACTTTTCCT
>JANKKB010027613.1:0-11342 GCA_026225775.1 Bursera palmeri | reverse complement strand
AGCAAACCCATCACAGCAACACCAATATTAATGTCATCAACACCAACCCCAAACGGACCGCCTTAAGTCGGCATATTACCCATAACCGGATTCATAGACGCAGTTTTGATACACTCAGGACCAAAATTCACACAAACGTGAACACCAACTATCATCCAACTGCAGCAATCCTCAATAACACACAAATCAAATTCGCATGCCACCAAAACTGACGACCAAATGACTAATCAAGTGCCACTTATGTCACAAATCAATTCCACCAAATTTCCAACAATCACAAACACAGAACACCAAACAAAACAGTGAAGGATGGTAAGCACGCAAACAGGCGGTGCGCAGTCAGTGAGCAGACTGAGTGTGCTGAACGCATCAGAGTGCGCAGGGGCAGCAAATGGGCCCAACATATTGCGCAGGTGTGGGCTGGAGCAGGCAGGCATGGGCGCGAGCAGGCATTGGGTGGTGAGGCAGGGCATGCACAACTCGCATCAGGAAGGGTGGGCGTTGGCGCGAAGGTTTTGCGATGGGTTTCACTCGTACTTTGCTAAATAATTAACTCAGAGCGAATGGAGCATGATATCTTATCTTCCGAGTTGATGACTCAAACCTGGCAACATCGAGTGCCAAGGTGGTGACAAATTAGATACAGTACTCGTAAGGTATATATACCGCAAGGAAAGTTTCTCACTGTGTCGGGAACCAAAGACGAAAAAAACATAATAAAGATCTTCTACGAATGAGAAACATCCGAAAAAGGACATAATCTTCATTGATTTTTCTATCTAGAGAATCAAGGCTACAATCTGTCTCCCTTAATTGTCATACCAAAAGCTACTCATGCAACTATGGTATTGCAAGTAACGGGAAAGTGTTGAAAAAGGCAAATTGGAGGCAAGAAACTTCTATAAAAAGAGGTAGCAGGAACAGATTGGGGAAGAGGGGCATATCTTGTGCACCTCTAAATTCTCTTTTCACCATTTAAAAAAAAAAGGATTATCGCCCGTGAAAAGCTTGGCACTTGTTGACCTTGTTTTCGATTTGCAGCCCGCAATTTCTAACTCTTATCAAGGTGGAGGACTCAACATTTAAAAGGGGCAGCTTGTCTACTTTCGTTCCCCACGAAGCAACCTTCCATCCATGGGACTTTGCAACCATCAACGACAACATCGCTAGAGTGTATCGTTGTAATTTCCTTAAACTGTAGAGGATTCCCGTCTTGTGAAAATCTTGGTGTCATCTTCCGACATCAGCACTCTATTATAACCTTAATTCTCTTAAACAATTAAAATTTATAACCCATCATTTTTTTAATTTCCGCATAAAAATAATATATTGGATGACTTTTAGCATGAAAAACTTTCATCAGACAAATAAACAAGCCCTTACAAGCTCACAGAGTACAAGAAAACAAAGATCTTGAGATTAAAACTTCTTACATCAAAACAGTATACACACAATGTGTCTAACATGTTTCAGTATTACGATATTAACTGAAAGAATACCTTAAGATTAGGTGTTGCACAACATGATATATGTGTTCCATTGAAGACTTCCTTTTCATCATATGAATTCGTATTGAAACTAGATAGAGGAATTACAGTTGCATTTGTAAGCCTATAACGAATCATTTGCCAAATATACTAAACCCAAGATGAACTGTAAATTGGTCTTTTGCCCGAAAAAAGAAGATAGAAAAATATGATTACAGGTTTGATCATTGATGGATAAATAGATGTTAAAGCAATACAACACCCAACTTTTGCCCATTTGCTTCAATTCCTCATCCTTCTCCTTATCTCTTGTTGAATTACATCTATCTTTTTATGAACCTCCACATCTTCCTGTCCCATTTGTTTCTTTGTTTGTTTGGCCTAAAAGTACGTACATGCGCACATACATACACTTTCTTTGTTTGGCCTAAAAGCACGACCTTTTACTTGATTGGTCATTGATGGATTAAGACAAACATCGAACATATTTCACATTTGTTTGTATACATGTCAAGTTTGTGCTCATATTCTTGTAAGACAAAAAAAAAAAAATTGTGTTTTAATGATAGCAATCACAAGGCATGGCTTAAACAAAGGCAAAAATAGTAAAGAGTGGCTCCAAGAGAGAAACTTTGCACAAATGGTTCACAGGACTCAGCCTGTCTTTCCTGCTTCTTGCACAAATGGTTGGTTTGCTCCTTCTGTTATTTGATATTTAATTCATTAATATGTTGTTTGCTTTTTACTTTCTCTTGCCATGACACATAGCTTGTGTTTGTGTTTTGAGGGTGGCCTTGAAACATTGGTTCTCTTTCCTTTACACCCAACTAGGATTAAGGCTGACACAAACATAGCCGATGCAAGGACTGGGTGAATTACCTCTCTTTCTACTTTGATTTAGGGACTTGATCAGTAAATTTCTTCAAAATTATTTTTGGACAACCTCCCCTCACAGATTATTAAGTCTTAAAAGGGACCTATGTAGGGGAGGTAAATTATAGCTATTAACATAGGTGTCTTGAGGCCTTTTGTGTCTGGTATTGATTTTTGTTCCATCCACCTCCTTCTCACTGGAATCAACATGAAGGCATCCACAAAATTGAGTTTAAAATGCCAAAGGCACTACTGCCTTATCTTCAGCTAGTTGCTCCAACCAACTAGAAGCATATGGTGAGAACATTACCTTCATTTTAAAGATAAAATTTTATAACATCAGTACTATATCCTTACTAAATTTATGGCTGGGGGTACTGAGATACACAATGGGAGTTGAATAGAGCTACTCTTCATTATTTGGCTATAAAATCCCCAGCTCGAGCCCACAACCAATACAATTTCTCTCATTCTCGAGACAAGAAACCCCTCCTTCTTCTATAGAAATTTGCATCATTTGATTTTCTCAAGTTCAAAGTATATGAAACTATATATAGAGCGAAGAGTTTTTTAAACATAAATCAAGATACTAAATCCTAATCATTCATCCACAAAATTCAATGGTTGAGATTGATGAGTTAATATCACATTAAATATAATTTTTTTACTTTAAATCTTAATTATTAGATTTAATAAATGAAAGACTAAGATTTTGTATCTAGATTTATATTAAAGATGATATATATATATGATTTAATGGTTGAGATGATTAATGAATTGACCTCACCAATTGCTCTATCACATACAGGTTTTTTCCCATTCTTTGATCGACTCTCTAGTGTCATTTGATCTCTTGTCTCTCCTCTTTATTTCCATTACATTTTTCTTTTAAATTTTCATAAGATGTGAACACCTATCTATATAAGTTTACATATTTTCCTTCATCATTTTCTTTTTCTTTTTCTAAATTTTCTTGTTAACACTAACATGTTTTTTAAAAAAGCCTTTCTATAATTATGTCATCCAGTTTAAAGATATAAACTGCTATTAAATCTAAGACAAAATTAGAAATTGTTTATATTAAATATTTATTTTTAAATAATTTATGTAGAAATTATTAAAAATTGTTTCAAAAGAAGAAAAAATTGATTATAAAATATTAATAATTAAGTATTACAAATAACTAATACACCTACTCATTTTCGTCATTTGAACATAATATAAACTAAAACAATTTGGTTAACCAAAAACCCTACCATCCTTATTTTAGAAGGCCGACACACTTAAAAGCTATTTATTTTGGAAAATTATGAAAAATAGTCAATTAGGGATAAAATGAAATATAATTAAATCTTGAAAATCTATAATTTTTTTAATCAAATTCGAGACGACAGACAATCCACAGTCCAAAAATTTCATTAAAAAATTATAAAATTTTTATATTGACCTGTCTTTCATTTTAACCCTCCTCAATTGACTATTTTTTTAATTTCCTATTTCTTTTATATTAGGAGATAAAATAAAATATAATTAAATCTTAAAAATCTATGATATTTTTAGTCCAATTCGAGACCTCAGGCAGTCCACGGTCCAAAAATTTGGTTTAAAAATTATAAATTTTCCAAATTTGACTATTTTTCATTTTAACCCTCCTAAATTGACTATTTTTCATAATTTCCTATTTCTTTTTTAAGAGTTGAATTATTGACCATGCATCTGTAAAAATTCAATTCGATGCTTGCTAGAATTCAATGAACCTTCTTTCCCACTTTCAGTAGTTATTCAATTGCAAGCTCTTCTTTCTCTCTCTGTGCATTTTTTACTTGTATGAATGGCTCATCTCCATGCTTTCTGAAATGTCTCTATCCTCTCGAGAACACCCTTCACTGCTAAATGAAATGCATCTTCAAATGCCTCGAATCTAGACCTTGGACCTGCACATACTACTCTTGGAATACTTGATAACTTGCCCTTTAGGGCTTTCTCTTGTCCTTTGCAATTTGAAGCAATGTCTCTTTAAAACTACAGCGACAATATCATAAATTTAATAATAAATTTATTATGGTTACGAATATGATATTGCTAATTAATATTTTTACAATTTTATTAAATTATTTAATATAACAATTCAATTACTTATTTAATATTTTATTATTTAAAATGAAATTTAGTTACTTGATTATTATAAAATTACAAAAAATCATATGAAAAAAATAAACCTCCCTTTAAACAAGAATTAACTTTCCATGATATTATGTTGATTATGCACATATATTTTCTTAATCCATGAATCCCTTGATCCCATCTGTCAAACTTGAGTTTCAAATTGGCAACCCATCACTTTGATAATTTAAATAGGGAAAATTGTCAGATTCACCATGCAGGTGTCAATGAGGTATCAAACCCCAATCTTCTGTGTTTTGGCCATTTCGTTTATGTTTTCAGAAAACATTTTCTGTTCTTCATATACTTCAATTTCCAATGTACTTTAAATTCGATATCAATCACATACCATTTTCAAAATTCAACCATCAAATATATATCCTTAAAACATCAAATCCTTTTGAGAACAAAAACATAAAATTCATATATGAACACAACAATCTCAAGGTTGCTCAAACTAAAAAGTTTAATTAGATATGAAAAACCAAAGGAATACGATCCCCAAAACGAAATCTAATCCAGCTATGGCGTCCACCAAAACACAATAAAATCTCACAAAAAGATAAATTATCCAGATAGGTCTATCCAAATCTCATTTTACAGAAGGAAAATAAAAAGAGATACCTCCATACATATAGCATGATAGGTGAATAAAACAAATAATCGAAAGGAAATACATAAAAAAGCCATATATACATTATGTTTGCCACAGCGTGGATTGTCTTCCCTCATACAGTATGAGAAAACATGAAAGACAAGGTGGCATTACTAGATGTAGCTTATGAATATGTTATGTACTGATGGAGAAACATCTTCTCAGCACAAGACCGTCCATAAGCACATTCATAACTAACAACACCAAGTTTAATGTATAACAAGATCATAAGGATGTAGAATGATAGAGAGTACGAGGACATATAATAGAATGCATATACGATGCCTATCAGGTAGCCTTTCCACATATAGCAAGAGGAAAAACTTAATGAATTGGCAACATCAGTAATTGTAGCTTATGATTATGTTATGTGCTGATGGAAACATATCTAATCAGCACAAGACCGTCAATAAGCACAAATATAACAAAAATACATCAACTCAATTCATTCAAATGCCAAAAAAGACATGTAAATGTGAGCAAATGTTATGTCTAACTCTTTCCTGTCATGCTACAATGCATCCATTGCATTGCACCCGTTTTCATTTTGCAAAAAATGGGAAAAATAAACAGAAAAGTGGGAAAGGTCACAAAAGGTTGGAAATGCCGATTGTTTTCCACAAAAAGTGCATTGTAGCTTTTCTCACCTCTATGTGGATGACCCTTCTTCACAAAGTCAAAAGGAAATCTTCAAATGTTATTATATGTTATGTAATGAGAAAGCACAATCAAATCAGTGCATTGACAAAGAACAAGCAAATCCGTCTTTAACAATTGAGAAGGGAAAGGGAAAGAAAAAATCAATTGTACACAGCGAGCAACTAGATTGATTGCTATTTTTATTGTATTTGTTATAAACTAAGACCAACAAATATGTCATCTAATATCTTAGGATGGAAGCTAGTTACAAACCAATAAGAGCAACCAACAAATATCAATAGTTTTATACATCCAACACTGTGAGCGGGTTATTCTTTGCATAATAAAGATCTGAAATGTTATTATGATTGACATTAACATTTTCTTTTTAATGTTTGTGGATGTTATAAAAATATAAATAAAGTGGATAAACTACTCAAACTACCCTGCATTTGGAAAACCTTGAACCCAGTTGGACAAAGCAAGAAAAATACTTTGACCATCTATTAATCAGACACTTCTGAGATCTATCAGACTCAAAGCAGGTTACTTGGTTTATTCCACTCAAGTCAATCACTACAAAAAAATAAAAATAAAAATAAAATCGAACACATAATAAACTTGAAATGTTTGAAAACCTGGAAAACCCATGACTGTATTAGTTACAAAATCCTCTTCATCGCTCAGCTACCAGAACTTTTTCAAAACACATCCATTACCAAATTTACTATATGTTATTTCAGCAATATCAATCTAAAAAAGATTTTCAAACAAGTAGTAATCACGAAATCACTTGCAAAGACGCCAAATCAAGTAAAACTAATTAAGGATAAAGGAAGAAAAAACTTGCAGAAGATGGAATAAATACCTTAAAGAAGGAGAAAGGGAAAGCAGGGTTTATAAGAGACTGAGAGCAAGAAGGATGGCGGCTAGGGTTTAAGGCTTTGATAGCGTTGAACTCGCTCACTATCTGATTTTAATGTCATAGAAGGGGTAAAGTGTCACTTGATTTAACCTCATAGGAGAAAGGAATTTACCATTTCTTCGAGGTTTGGTTAATTGGTTGGGTTTTGAGAAAATTTGGCTTAAATTTGAGATGGATGACATAATTAAACCCTAAAAAGGAAAAAGTTAGATGATAGAAGGTAAATGTAAATTTTTAAAATATATATTATTTAGATCCCTATAATTTACTTGGATAAAAAAAAAAAAAAAAATCCTCCACACCCGATCTGAGCTGATAAATATCAACTAAATTGTCTACACACCTATCCCGATAATCCGACCAAACCCAAATATATTGTGTTCAGTTTTACTCGAACCCGACCATGGGTCTATTTGTGCCAACCCGATGGATTATCAGGTTGAGTTGGGTTCGACCAAACTTGACTTGACCTGACCCATGCCATCCCTAGTATGACATATGCTAAATAGATTGGCATGTTGTTCTAGTTCATTGGTGAGTAGAAGAAGAAGAAAATAGATAAATTAAAAAATAATTTAAATAAATTTAAAATAACAATACCATTTTTCGGTTAAGTTTTAGAAATTACTGTTTAAGTTTTGGGGCTATTTAGCTACATGTTTGCCTGGACAAAAAAGTTTTTGGGGGGATCAAGAGAAATATTCTAATGTAAAAACCATCATATGACAAGACAACATTTTGCCGCAAATGGTGGAGAAATATTTGGTGCTAGATCATAATTTAGATGTTAGCACTAGCAAAATGTTGATTTATTTTCCAACACGATTTAAATAATCGTGAAGAGACAACCATTCTAGTGTTAGCATGCTTACAGGTAGAGATGGCAAATGGCCAGGCCGACTTTGTTTAGCTTATATCTTGGCCAGAATGGCCTGACTTGGCTTATATTTTGGCCTGGCCCAACCTAGCCTGGCTTGGCCTATCATTTTCTGCTCTAGTATAAGCCCTTGCCAGACATGAGTTAAAGATAGGTTAGGCCAAAGCCCAAGAGGAAGGCCGATAGGTTGGCCTAGCCTGACCCACCAAAATTAATTATTATTATTTTTAAAATAAAACTTTTAGAAATATATAAATTAAAAGTAATTAATTAAATAGTAACATATTTAAATAGTATAGGCAATCTAAGGTCCAAAATTTTTGATATGGATCAAGCTTGACGTATCACTATTTAAGTTTGGGTTAGCCTGGCGTTTAGGCCTGTTAAGCCTACAAAAAAAGGTCTGAAACCAGCCTAACCAAGCCTTTTAACATCTCTACTCATAGATAATCAACCCATTGGTGAAGAATCTCAAATTCTTTTTAATCTTTAAAATAAAATAAAATAAATATTTATTTTATATCAATATATTTATTGTTATATATTTTAATTTACTATTAGTGTGTAGAATTAATTAAATCTAAGGGGCATTTATGAAATAAAAATATAAAAACATCATTTACGTATTTTCATCTAGATATAAGAAAATTGTCACCTTTTGGAATAAGTGACATATAACTAAAAAAATGAAAATTGAAAAAAAAAAAAGCCCTAATATTGACACCTAATCAATAATGGTGTTAAGGGTTTTTTCTGGTCCTTTCAAATTTATAAAAATAGCCACTTATTTTTATTAGCACTAATATTTATTATTTTTAAAAAAAATTGTTCTGGCTCCTAAGTGTGACCACAACCGCAATGGATAGGATGTAGAGTGTTCATTCTGTGGCCCCTAACCACATTGCAAAGGATGACACCTACAGGGAATGTCCATTTTATACAAATCAACCCACAGAGTGCTGCAATGGGCTTCTTCCATACAACATAAATGACTCAGAAATAAAGCCAATCCACATATAATTTCCTTTTTTATTTTTGTGGCTTATGTTTGTTTATTTTTTAGAATCACCATTTTTGCTTTGTTTTGGTTTATGTCCATTTCTTAATTTAGTTCAGACTATGAGGAAATACATCCACAAAAAATAGTTCAATTTGTTATTCATCTTTATCTCCAACTTGATAGAGAAGAGAAACAAAGCATGAATGACTGAATGCAGAAAACAAATCGCTTTCAGCTTCGGACAAGATAAGAAAAGCAGAGAGGCTCGCCAACCACAACTCTTTGGCAGCATTATTGTTAAAATCTCATCTCCCTCTGCTAAATCCATGATCAAACATACAATACAAGAAACGAAAAGTATAAACATACAACAAAATGCATTAAAAAACTTGGAAATAAAAAGCTTACTGTTAAAGAAAGTCCAATGTATTGCAGAAAGAATTTTATTCTTAATAATTGTGAAACCATAGGGCGGTTCCTGCAAATTGCCCGCTTGCTTAATTTATTATGTACACATTGCATACTGTTTTTCCACAAACAATTCACACGCTGCAACCCAAAACCAGAAGGCAAAACTTAATTCGGTAATGGCAATAAGAAAACATTTATCGTTACAAGTATATATATATATATATATACAATATATATTGCTTACAATTATGTTCCGGGCATATCCAAAGAGAGCTATACAAGTTATATTTCTCGATAACTATTGATTAACATCAGAAAATACTTTTCTCACTTTTTCAAGGAATGCTTCTTCACCCAGAAGCATCCTCCTCTTCTCTTTTGAAACAAACAAAACATATCTGCAAGGATTAGGGAAGAAGGAAAGATGAATATATACAATAAAAGAAAAACATCTCTATAACTCCTTTGATAATTCATCCTTTTGCCTGCGCATTCGAGCTCCCCATGACATGTTTCCTCTCACATCCTTGTTCATGCTTCTTCTCTTCAACTCAGATAGCTGAGATTGCCAACGATTCTTCCATTCGCTTCTATCTTCCATCTCCTGATTGCAAAGAAAACTCAAAATGAGTTTAAGGTGATTAAATACGATAGCAGTTTGAATCTGAAACCATAAGTACAATTCTTTTAACACATCAGAGGGTATCAGTCAAAGGGAGCAAAAGCAAACACTAGAGTAACTCTTGAAAATCTAACAAAAACATAACAGTTTGCTATTCTTCTCAAACATTCAAAGGCTAAAAAATTTTCCAGGGAAAGAAGTCAAAATCAAGCTGCTTTTCTGTAAGATTCTCAAAATGACAAATAATTGAAACAGAAGAAAATTTGAAGATTAAACCACAAATGCAAAATTAACCCCCATTTTGAAGAAGTATAAAATATCAGGAAGACATCTTCCGCAACCTCGCAAAAACACAATGCTTCCATCACGAACATTACCGAAATGTAACAGATAGATTCCATATGCATGGAAATTTGATGATCACACTATATCAGGTCACAGAATTAATTAAGATTCACAATAATAAATCAAGAAAAAATTACTATTTCTAAAAAGATAATAACTCATAACGAAGACACCAAAAATGCAAATAAATCAGTAAGGAGGTTTGAAAGCTCTATTGTGGTTGGAAAAACACTAAAGAGGGAGATAAGGCTTCAATATGACCTGCATATCAGCCAGAAAGCATAGATGTTTTCGGAGTACAGGAAGATATACAAAACTCTAATGAGTGCTAACTATAAATACGCCAAGCGTTCATATTTTCACGTATGCCGCTGATTAAATTGATTTCTGTTTACTGTAACTTTTGCAGTTGCAGGTATCTGTATCTTCTCTACAAATAAACAGCAATCTCTACCGTCAAAAACAATGTTACAAACTGAAATCCATCTAGTATTGATGATTTTGTTATAAATTAATCTCTTATTGGCAAAATCACCCATTAAAATCTTCATCAACATCAACCTTAAACTCAACCCTTCTTCTCACAACAATTGAAATTGAAATTGAAATTTCATTTACAGCAGTCAGTTTGTCTCAATATCAATGATTTATCCAAAATCTAACAAATCAACTCATGCTGAACCTGAGGCAAAATAAAAAAGTAATAAAGGAAATAAAATACCACGTCGTTTTGATAGCGTCTTCTGGCAGAGAAGGCGAGGTGGAGTCCTTTGGCCATGTCTCGATCATAGAGTGCACGCAGTCTGGGATCTGACAAGGTTTCATACGCCTCCTGGACCCTAATAAACCGTTTCGTGTACTCCTCAACCCGATCTGGAGGCGATATGTCCGGATGGTACTTGCGTGCTAGCTGCTTGTAGGCCTGCTTAATTTCCGGCAAGGTTCCGGTCTCGGGTATGCCGAGCAGGTCGTAGAAGCTCATTTCGGTTGAGTTTTGGACCAAAGCATCGTTGATTTTGGCCTTGAGTTTGAAGGAGGAGATTGGGATTCGGGTCGGGTATGATCGGAAGAAAGCGTTGGATGGGGAGGATATTTTGGCGATGAAGCGATTGTCTATTCCTCTAATCGCCAATCCAGAGCTGCTGTTGCTGCAACAATGCATTATTCAGTGAGATGTCTCTCTTAGTTTGGTTATTGAATGGGAATGGGTGTTGGTTTGGTTGTGGATTGAATGAGCTGGTTTGTAGTGAATAAATGCTAATGGGGGTTGATTATGGAATGGAATTGATGTTGCAACTGAATCAGTGTTATTGTTGGAGTGAATGGGTGTTGATCAATGAATGGT
>JANKKB010027612.1:0-11340 GCA_026225775.1 Bursera palmeri | reverse complement strand
GCCAAGTTTAAGATCTGGACACGTTTGTCCGCAAAGCTATGTGCAATAATTTTTCATACAAGTTTCTCATAAATAACCAATGACTTTACTCCATTTAAAAGTTAAGTTGAATTTAAAATAATTCTCTTTTTTGATAAATAATTTTGATTTTTCCCTATTTTCTAAGTTTGTTACTTTATTATTATTATTATTTTGTTAGGATCACTTTTAATTTGAACCTCAAAGGCGTAACCTAATCGTGAAAACATTAAATTTAGAAATGTGCTTGCATTTGACCTGTTTGTATTAGAAAACTTATAAAAGCACGAGACACATAGTCTCGTATGATTAGTCGAGATGTACGTCACCTAAATTGGCTTAGACACCCATGTTTAAAAAAAAAATCTTTAATTTGATTATTTCTGATTTAACAGAATTAATAAACCTATATTAAGAAACTTTTGAGGACATGAGATATAGGTTCCATGAAATTAGTCGAGGTGTGCGTCATATAAGCAGGTCGGATACTTATGTTTAAGAAAAAACTTTTAATTTAATTATTTCTATTGTTAAATCTAGCGATTAACCGGTTTGTGTTAAAAAAATTTTGAGGGCACAAGGCTTGGAACCAGATACGGGCGTTCAAAAAAAAAACCTTTAATTTGATTATTTAAACTTGTAAATTAACAATTTCAATAAAATATTATAATAGTATAAAAAACTCTAATGCAGGCATGCATTTGACTTTTCTCAATTTGAATAGTGTTTGGAATTTTTTAATATAAAATTCAAGAGAGTCATTTGTTTATTGTTTTCTCCGCTCTAAGTCAAGTTGTGTTATTTTATGTTCTGGCAATTACATTGAATAAATTCGAGAATATCCTTTAATTAGATTCTAAGCAATCTTTTGATTTTGACTAAATTATCAAATGGGCGGTGAACCCAAAAATTTGTTTGCAAATGAGATAGATGATGGAAATGTTTTCGTTTTGTTTATTAAAATATGAAAATATTTCAAGGAAAGTGCCTTGTTTTATGCCATACAACTCATGATTGACCAACATCATGCAACTTCCTTATTTGGGTATTCACATTTTATATCGTAAGTTTGACCTAAATACTTACACCAGCTAGACAGCAATTCCAACCAGCTATCTTATTTATACTTTTTTGATATACAATCCATCACGGATGTCTCATATAGCTTAAGGAGTTTACATAGTATTTAACTTATTTAAATGTATCAATTTCGAGCTATATGTGATGCTATATTAAATGTGATAACCTATATCACTTGGAGAACGTATCATTTTCAAACGATATGGGATGTTATATTAAATGTGATATTCTATATCACTCAGAAAGATATGTTTAAATAAGTTAAATACTATGTGAGTTTCTTAAATTATTGAATACCTTTTAAATTGTAAAGCCTGATAACAAAACTAAAACGGATTATTTGTATAACAAACCATGTGTCCAAAGCGGATAAGAATTTTCAAAAGACAATTCAAGTAAATGATTAAAGGTGGCAAGCGTGACTTGATGAGTGGTCTACATTCAAAGTGTTGCTTTTTATATTCTAATCTTCTTGTGGATGAGTCTTTAAAGTCTGCTTTCAAGTTTGGAAGGCTAATTATTCGTTCACTTATATTATGTATTTTCCAGGATGAAACACTATTTCCTCCCCTAAAGATTTTTAAACTTCAATTTCTTCCCCAAAAGTTCAAAAAATATCCACACCAATTATTCTTTAATTTACCATTGAATAATTTTACATATACAATCAAATTTTATATAACATGATGTAGCACAATTTAATTTAGAAACGAGATATTTTGACTTAAATTTTTTTAACTTAAAACGAGACTTAAGTTTATAATCTTTATCTCACCCGATTAATGGTTGAGATTTAAAAGTAAAAAAGTTACATCTCTTAATGTCAACTCATTAACAATCTCAACCTTTGTATATGTCGGATTAATAACAAAAAATTAAGTCTAGTTTTAAGTTAAAAATTGAAGTCCAAATATCTTATTCCTGTTTAATTTAACGAGTAATTGTTCTATTATTTATTAATGATTTTTAACAAATTCGAAGATTTTACATCATGTTAGATTATATGGATTAGTTGTAAAGTAAATTGGATATATTATACTACTCTTTACCATTTGATTTCGATTTTTATTACTATAAATTTTAGGAAATTAGAAATTTGATGGTTAGATAAAAGTGAAAGAAAAAGGAAGAAAATGTCATTTTATGAAATTTCCAGGGGTGACAGGTCATGTTACTTTATGAAACTTTTGGAGAAGTAGGTAATTTATTCTTTTTTTTTTTTTTTTGAGAACATCACTATTAATTATCAAGTGGGACTCTACCTCTCTAATTGGGAATTAATTATAGTCTAATGTGATGGAATTCAATTCATTATTGTGTATCACATGATGATGGTTAACTGATTTAGACAAATTAAAATTCTAATTTCTTGAATGATTTGTCACCACCATGAAAGGAAAATGGACATTATTGTGACAACAAAATGAGATCATGACATAAACATGTTTGCTTTCAATAATAAATAAAACATAATTACAATTAGACTTATTGAATGTCGAATTGATAATTTCCTTAATAAATATTTAATTTTATTTTCAAATGGGTATTTAAAGAGAAATGTTTTCAGTATTTGGGTGAAAATATTTTTTGTGTGATTAAATTTGCCTCTAACTAGTCAAAACCATTTTCTTTTCTATCCTTCTCCTCCTTCTCCCTCTTATTTTTTTTTTAAAGAATTGATATAAATAAATTAAATATTATTTTTATTTTTATTTTTCTATGATCAACATAGTTTAGAGTGCTTATTGATTAATAATTAATGGATCAGATTATTGTGACTTAATTTTTTTGATTTAATTTCATACACTATTTGATAGCCATTGGTTTACTATAATCTATGGGTATAAAAGAGAAGTTAAAAAAAAACTTTTTAATACCAACTCAGTAATTTTTTTCACCGTTAGATTAGAAAAATGAATGACTATCAAGGAGTATATGAGATTAAATCAAAAAAATTAAGTCATATTTTTAAAATCATTTCTCAAATCAAATCTAAGCAAAAAGATGAATAGAGTAGAAAATTTGCTAGAAGGTGGAGGGAGAATTAAAGGTTCACATAGATTGAGTACATTGGTGGTCATTTCACCATCTTCAATTTGTTTTCAATTAGAAATGAGAAGGTATTAAAAAGTTAATTTGAAGGTTTGTGATTTATTTCATTTTCACCTAACCCCCATGCAACCAAACCTACTCAACTTTAATTTGGGGTAAATACATAGACACCCCTAAGGTTTGGTCTAAGTAACAAATTCACTCCTGTTATTCATAAAGTAACATAAAGACCCCTATTTTGATATTTTAAGTAACATTAAGACCCCTATTTTTATGGGTCAAGACCACATGTTTTCCAATTCTGGGAGTGTTTATGTTACTTTATTAATAACAGGGGTGAGATTATTACTTAGACCAAACCTCAGGGGTGTCTATGTATTTACCCCACTCTAATTTAGACTTTACCCAATAAAACTAGACTGGTACATTTGGTGAAACCGCTCTTATCATTATTTATTTGTTTTGTAAGGTTATTCTCTAACATATTTATCATATGTTTTTCAAAAACACTTTCAATTTTAAAAATAAAATTCTGAAGAATGAGTTAATACAACAATATCAGGTTTATACAGAATATTGAATATAAATATGTAAAAGAATAGAGTTAAACATGCAAAACTCTTTCGATAGACACGAAGAGTAATGTTATATGTACATATTTTTTATATAAACATTATATGATATTATCTCATAATGCTTACATAAACTACCGTATTTCATTTCTTGTAATCTCCCCCACCGAACAAACGTTATTATAGATGATATATGAAAGTAAATATACTTTAGAGAGAAGTAGGTATATAGTAAGGGCACTGGCATTACAACAAATACACCAATACACCATCACCATGTTTACAACTATGAAGATACAATAACAAATCGTTAAATAAAAAGAAAATTTTAATCATAAAAATAATATAAACCTAAATGTATTGGGTATACTTGTCCCACCAAGGACTTTCTGAGAGAGCTTGAAATGATACATAGAAAGAGCAGTAGCCCTATAAAAAAAATAAAAAAATAATACTTTTAAATGGGGAGGTGGTCAAAATAAAAGGAGGTATAAGGGTAAAAAAATTAAAAAATAGGGGTATTTAAGTAAAATAGAGAGCTACTAAAGGAAGCCTAAACCTGAAAAAGAGTACCGTTTGGCGAAAGCTCTTACGTGTCAGAAACCCACATAAACAAATAAATAAATAAGGAAGAATTTTCACAAGGCGAATTCAATTACACACAACGCAACACGAAACAACACGCTTCATCACTCTTCTTCTTCTCCCTCTTCATCTTCATCATCTCAACCCAACCCAAAAGGGCCAATACCAGACCAAACTCTTCGAAGTCTTCCACTTTAGAACCCGGAAAGGGAACTCGCGCTTCTGCACGTTTGTGGGGTTATTTTCGTCATTTTTGATCAAAATTTGAATTTTTTCGGGGTTTGTTTTGTGATTGGAACGTGGATATTTGTAAAATTCAGTGATGTCGTCGGAGACGGAGAGAGTAACGGCGGGGATTGCAATGGAATTCCCTGTGAGTGACGAGACGGCGGAGACGGCTTCGTTTTCGTCGCCGATCAGAGTGCCGGGAAGGATAAGGAAGAGGCTTCTCGCCGAGTGTAAGACTCCTTGTACTGCTGAAGAAATCGAAGCCAAACTTCGACTTGCTGATCTTCGCAGACAGGTTCAACTCAATTCTTTGTTGATTTTTTTATTTAATTTGCTAATTATTAGAAAAACCCAGAATTTTTTTCTTGGTGATTGAGTCGTATGTTATGCAAATTTTCCTTCTTGAAAATATTTTGGTTATTTTTGTCCGCAACCGAAGAGTGTGTGATGCTTCTTTTGGTGTTCTTGGTAACTTCTTTGTTTGGTTTGCTTGTTTTTCTTGTACTTCACGTTTGGTTTCTGGGAATTTTAACCTAATAGATAGAGCTTTACTACTGTAATTCTGTACTTATTCTTGATTTATATTTCTGGAAAATTGAAAGATTTCAAAACACTTCCATTTTTTTTTGTAATTTTTTTAAAATCTTTATTTTCAAGTTTTTACTTGTGTTAGGTAAGGTTGGTTCTGCTTGTCCCTGAATTTTTGCTTTGCACTTTTTTTTTTTAGGTATCTTTTGCACATGGGTCTGTCTCTATCTCTCCCTGTGAAACTTATGGTTGAATGTTTTTGAATATTCTTTTCACGTGTTTCTTCTGGATTCTTATCCTTTCTTTTCTGGGAATAAGCATCATTTTGTTCTTTTCTCAGTTTGAAAGATTTTCCCTCTTTTATTTAGTTGAATGTTAGTTTAAGTTGAGCGTTAGTTTTTGTTAATATCCTTTCGCTGGTTTTGAGTGCAGCAATTCTATGAGAAGTTATCTAGCAAGGCGAGGCCGAAGCCTAGAAGTCCTTCACAGTCTTCATCACACGAGGAAGACCTTGGTCAGCGCCTTGAAGCAAAACTTCAAGCAGCACAACAGAAAAGGTAAAAATCTTCAAGCAGTTTAACCGAGGCTACCACTTGGTCTTTGAGATTTATATGTAGCAGTATCATCCCTCCTGTTTTTGTGCGTGAAACATATAGTTTTCCTGTATCCTATACGTTGATCAGGCTTTTGAAAAGTTTGGTTGCAGAGAAATCAGGTTTAGTTAGTTCATGCTTTGATTTTCCTTAGTTTTTTTCTTTTTTTTTTTTGGGTGATGATGAAGCGTCCCCACATTTTATCTTCATTTTTCAAGTCTTATTTGAATTGTATTTCCTTGATCTTGATATGGTATGTGGGGTTTATGATGCCAATTCTTTTTCTCTACTTATAGGCCCACTTCTTTTTGAATGTCTCCTTATTCTGTTTATGAAGACTTTTAACCTGGATTATAGCACTTTTTATGAGTATCATTATGATCTTATTCATTTCATGTTTATCCAAAGGTCAATTAAATTAGCATTTTCCTAAAACATAGTAATTTCTGATTCAGTTAATGATCAGAACAGCAATTGTTGGTGCCATAGCAAATAGGAGCACAAAAATAGAGTGTTGCTTTGGCAACAAACAGATGTTGCTGTAGTGTAAAATTTCGTTGATGTGTGCTTTTTATGTCAGACTTTATGTACAATTTAAGTTTACAAGTTGACGTACAATTGAACAACAGGTTAAGCATTTTGGCAAAGGCTCAGATGCGCCTGGCTAGGCTGGATGAGTTGCGACAAGCAGCTAAAACTGGGGTTGAAATGCGTTTTGAGAGAGAACGTGAAATGCTTGGCTCTAGAATGGAATCTAGGGTTCAGCAGGCAGAGGCAAATAGAATGCTTATTCTCAAGGCTTATAGTCAGAGAAGTGCCAAACTTAAGGAAAGGTCATCCCAGTCATTGCTGCGAAGGATGGCTCGTGAGAGCAAGTATAAGGAGCGTGTGCGTGCTGCAATTCACCAGAAGCGAGCAGCTGCTGAGAAGAAACGGCTAGGATTGCTGGAAGCTGAGAAGAAGAGGGCTCGTGCTAGGGTGCTGCAAGTGCGGCGGGTAGCTAAGTTTGTCTCTCATCAGCGTGAGGTTGAGAGGAGGAGAATGAGTGCACAGTTGGAAGATCGATTGCAAAGGGTATGCACATTTTCTGAAGTCAAATAACTATTTTAATCATATATTGCTATTTTCTCATTGCATTTATGATATCAGGCAATGAGACAAAGAGCAGAATATTTGAGGCAGAGAGGAAGACTGCATAATTCTATTCCTATTAGGATGTACAAGCAGGCTGATCTTCTTTCCAGGAAATTAGCAAGGTAAATGAATTAGAATATATACTGTTTGAGAATTATGGAAAGAATTAGTGACCCATCTTTTTATTCTAAATCTTCTTTGATAACGGCCACGGCATTAGCTCTGTACACCATGTGCATACTTGGCCTGTTATGATCTGGTGTTTTGTTTTGTTTTGTGATGAATTTTCCAGGCTGGTTATTATTATTTTTAAAATTTTAATTTTATGGTATTTACTTTATGTAATAGCCTGCGTGCTGTTTTACCTGTTGAATTTAAAGATAAGAATTCAAGCCTAATATGTATTTATCTGTTAGGTGCTGGAGGCAATTCTGTAAGCAGAGGAGAACTACCTTCGACCTCGTAAAAGCTTATGATGACTTGAAAATTAGTGAGAATTCTGTCAGGAAAATGCCATTTGAACAGTTGGCCCTTCTGATTGAATCTAGTGCAACCCTTCAAACCGTGAAAGCTCTGCTTGAAAGGCTTGAAAGCCGCCTTAAAATTTCTAGAGCTGTTGGCACTGGTAACAATCAGACATCCAATTTGGATAACATTGATCACCTTCTTAAAAGAGTTGCTTCTCCAAAGAGAAGATCTAATGCCAGAACTCCTATGAGAAGCAAAGAGGCAAGGAAAGTGGGTCCCTCGAGGGAGGCAGGCAGACGTCCAGCTAAAGTGTCAAGGTACCAAGTGAGAGTAGTTCTCTGTGCTTACATGATTTTGGGTCATCCGGATGCAGTTTTCAGTGGTCAAGGAGAACGTGAGATTGCTCTGGCCAAGTCTGCTGAAGAATTTGTTAGACAGTTTGAGATGTTAATAAAGATTATTTTGGAGGGGCCAATACATAGTTCTGATGAAGAGTCTGACGCTTTGCAGCTAAAAAGGTGGACCTTCCACCGTCAGCTTGATGCTTTTGATAAATCATGGTGCTCCTTCTTGAATTGCTTTGTGATGTGGAAAGTAAAGGATGCTAAGTCATTGGAAGATGATTTGGTGAGAGCTGCTTGCCAGCTTGAACTCTCAATGATTCAAAAATGCAAGATGACTGCAGATGGAGATAATGATGCTTCTCTTACTCATGATTTGAAGGCTATTCAGAAACAGGTCTTTATTTTTTATGCGCTTATATCAATATTAGTTTCTTATAAAATGATTTATTCCAGTTTTTGAGAGAGAACCTAATTAAATGACACAATACATATCAACTTTCATCAATCCTTTTCTGCTGTTTTTCCCTGCTTTTACAAAATTATTACTGCTTAACTCTTTAGAGTTCAAATATTTTAGTAGTGAACTTGTTTATTTTAATAGCTTGATGACGTTGCTTTTTACTTTTTATTTTTTTACTGCTGAAACTTTATTATTGACTTTATTATTATAATTATTATTATGAGAACAATTATTATGCAATTACTGAGTTGTTGCATTGAAACTAATTTTGTGCGGAGGAGTAAGCTTTTTTTTTTTTTTAAATTATTTTATTTACATCTATCCTGTAATTTTTGAGTTAATGTTCCTTCTGCTGATATAGGCTAAGTATAATTTATGAGGTTTAAATGATACAGGTTACAGAAGACCAAAAACTTCTAAGGGAAAAAGTGCAACATCTTGGTGGTGATGCTGGGATTGAGCGTATGGAGTCTGCACTATCTGAAACACGATCTAAATATTTTGAAGCAAAGGAAAATGGAAGCCCAGTAGGGTCGCCAATTACAAGCTTTTTATCTCCTAGTCCATCTAGTTCCCCAGATATTCCTGCTTTTGGTCCTAGTGTGAATGGTAGAAATAGTCAGATTGAGGTTGTTGAGAGGCCAAGCAGTGTTGTTCGCTCCTTATTTATGGAGGAAACAATTCCACCCGAAGGAATTCGTTCCTCTGCACCTAGCAGCAGCAATTTAGGTGGGCCATTTGGTTCATCTGTTGAAAAACAACACCAGCAGCTAACAGAGAATGAATTGATTGTTAATGAATTTGTACACAAGCACCGTGGCTTTGTTGATAGCTCCAGCAACACTGATGAAGATCAGGATGTGGTCAAGGTTAGTGCATTTTTGTTGTTATATATAATTTTCTGTTAATTGTTGACTGGTGTTTGTGGAAGATTTTAAACATTTTTGTTACCTTTATGGTATATATATATATATTTTTAAATTTTTTTATGTAACTCAGCTTTTTGAAAGCGTGACTTGAAAATTGTTAAAATTGCCGTGAAGTGAGTTGAAAAGTTATGACACTGATTTGTTTGTGCATTTATTCATTCTGCAGGCTAGGATAAGAGAGACAATGGAGAAGGCATTTTGGGATGGCATCATGGAATCTGTGGAACAGGATGAGCCCAACTATGACAGGGTTATACAACTTGTGAGGGAAGTGAGGGATGGAATTTGTGAGATGGCTCCCAAGAGCTGGAAAGAAGAGATTACTGAAGCTATTGATCTGGAAATTCTTTCTCAGGTAGTAGGCATTGCGCTGCTTAAACCATTCCTGCATTTTCCAATGCCTTGATTTATAATATTTTGTTAAATTGTTTCCCCAGTTGCTGAATTCTGGTAACCTGGACATTGCTTACCTTGGAAGGATTCTTGAGTTTGCCTTGAGCACTTTACAGAAACTCTCCTCCCCAGCCAATGAAGATGAAATGAAGGTCAATCACCAGAAGTTATTGAAAGAGTTAGCTGAGATATGTCTGGCAAGAGATGAATCAAATAACTCCCATGTTATTGCAATGATTAAGGGTTTGCGTTTTGTTCTAGAGCAGATTCAGGTGAATTTTATGCCAACTTTTCCTGGTTTTTTTTCCCTTTCCATGAGTCTAAAAAGTTTACTTCTGTAGGACTATATCATTTGGGATTTATTTTTTTTCCAAGGGGTGGGCATGTTGTGTATATTTTTGAAATGGTATATTTCCTGACAGGCTCTTAAGCGAGAGATAAGCCTAGCACGTATAAGACTTATGGAGCCTTTGCTGAAGGGGCCTGCTGGTTTGGATTACCTGAGAAAAGCTTTTGCTAGCCGTCATGGACCTCCCTCTGATGCTCGCACTTCTTTGCCTTTGACTTCACTGTGGCTTTCATCTGTGTGGACTTGCAAAGATGAAGAATGGGGGGAACATATGAGTTCTCTTTCAGCTTTGAGGAGACAAGAAAGTTCATTTTTGGCACCTCTGCCTTCTACCACTCTTAGAACTGGTGGAAGCTTTTTGGTCAAAACAAGTGGAAGCCAAACCTCATCTTCCACTCAAGCTTCTGGTCCTACTAGTTCTACAGGTATGGATGGATGTTAAAATTAACCATTTGTATTATATGGAGAGCTATTTTATGAGGATATTTGAAGGAAATATGTCACTGGAAGTGTGGAAATATTTTTCTTAACTCATCCTCTGCATCAGGTAATGAGCAACCAGAATGCAAGGGAGAAAGACTTGATTTGTTAGTGAGGTTAGGCCTTTTGAAATTAGTAAGCGGGATATCTGGTCTAACACAAGAAACTTTACCTGAAACTTTCATGCTTACACTCTCGAGATTGAGGGCTGTTCAGGCTCAAATTCAGAAGATTATTGTAGTTTCTGCCAGGTAATGTTTTGGAGAATTTTCTATCCCACACTCATTTCATTAAAAAATACAAAGCTATTTCATTTTATTTAGCAGTCTTAATAGAAAAGAGCTCCTATTTGCTTGGGAGAGGTCTAACATTGCACTTCTGCTCAATGAATAAGGTATTTGTTATATTATGTACTAATTCTGAAAATTTCCAATTTCAGCATTCTTGTTTGCCGGCAAACCCTCCTAAGCGAGCAGGTGGTAACCAGTCCTGCAGACATGGAGAATATAGTGTCAAAGTGCACTGAAAGACTCCTGGAGTTCTTAGACCGGGTTGAAGATGCTGGCATTGAAGAAATTGTTGAAGTAATGTGTAGAGTTTCAAATGAGAATGACAAAGCAGTAGCAGACTCTGAGAAGCTTCTACTGAGAAAGGTGGTAATGGCCAGGATGCTGGCAAAAAGCTTGCAGGCTGGGGATGCCGTGTTTGAAAAGGTATCCCGTGCCATTTATATGGCTTCAAGAGGAGTTGTGCTTGGGGGAAGTGGACCTAATGGAAGGAAGTTGGCTGAAATGGCCCTCAGGCAGATTGGAGGTCTTAGCCTGACTGAAAGGGTGGTGGAAGCTGCCGAAGTTTTAGTGGTAGCAGCCACTGTGTCTGTAAGTGTTCATGGGCGATGGTATATAAACTTGACTGATAACATGTGAAGAATTGGATTGATAACATGGAAGAAGAAAATAATAACAAGTCACACTTGTGCATAGTAGTAGTGTGTGTGTAAAGCTGTGTTTAATTTTAGCCACAGATGTCTGTAGAGTGGAAGTAAATTTTACTTGTATGTAAATGGTATATATAAACTAATAAAAGATTTATTGTCTGTTTTTATTCATCTTCAAAAGCTTTATCAT
>JANKKB010027611.1:0-11335 GCA_026225775.1 Bursera palmeri | reverse complement strand
AAAAAATAGCTTAAACAAAAGCTCATTGTAAGATCAATGAATGCGACTTCTTGCTACACTTGTTTTATTTATAAATAAATAATTCAAACGAAAATTTCTTATTTTTAATTAATGACTTAGATAAAGCCTTCAATTTTTTAATTCGGATGTATACAGCCTCTAAAGAAAGAGTCAAAAATTCAATAAACTAAACAAAACGACGTCGTCTCACGGCCTGCAGACAGATGGTCCTAAGAAATTCATCCAAACAAATCAAGAAACGAAGTCGTCTCAACTGCTAATGACAGATAGACAAGAAGCTCTCTATTAATTAATTAATTAATTTTATATATATTTCTCTCATATTAAGAGAGGCTCCTGAGTTTTGACTTTTCACTTTCCCGTTCAGTTTCTTATTTTTATTTTTTATTTTTTGTTTTTATTTTTTATTTTATTTTTATTTTTTATTACGAAAGCTCCATGTCCCTGTTCTCTCTCTAAACAAACAGACGCACACACACGTCTCAGCAAAGACAATTTCTAGGGTTTATCTTCGATTTTTGTCCTTAAATTCATACATCCAATCACTTGTAAGTGCAATTCTTCTTTTCTCTTTCGTTTCTAATTAATTAATTAATTAATTTTCAATTTTTGTGGTGTTTTGTGGATGTTTCGCGATCATTGAATGAGCTCTCACTCAGCTCTCTCATTTCAATCCAGTTGATTTCATTTCGCTGCATTAGGTTTCTCTGTTTATTCCATTTTCTCACTTAATTTTAGGGTTTCGATTCGCATTTCTTCAACCTTGATACATTAATTCTTCGATTATATTGAGTGTCGTTTCATATCCTTTTTTCACTGTTGAATTCGATATCGGATTATTGATTGTTAGTTACATACAATCTTTCTTTCACCATACCTTTTGTTACTTCTTCTCTTTTTGGTTGGTTTTTGTTTTGTAATTGTTTGGTTAATTTATTCTCTGCATTCTGGTCAAATTCTATTTTGGCTTTTGTTTTATTTGATATTGACTCCTTTGCTTTGGTTTTATCTTTGGATTAAGTATACGCAATTACTCACATATGAGTGATAAGGAAAGAGAATTTTGTCTCTATTAACTGTATGTAATCATTTATTGTGATTGTGGTTTCCAGTCTGTCTTTAAATCGAAACAAAATGGTATTTGTGATTTGATTTAGAAGTTTCGAACTGAGTTATTGAGCAGGGTTTGACGATTTCTGGGTTATCAAACTGGGAGAAAAAAATGTAGAAGTTAGATTCCAATAGTCTTATTCAGGCATTCTGGATTTTGGGTTTTGGATTTTAAGACACATACTAGGTGTGCATATGATCTATAGCTACTGTAACGTGTGTGCCATTGCTGCTATATTAAAATTGGTCTCTAACTTGAGAGAGAGCAAATGGTTGATTGCCTCTTTTCTAAGCTTAAAGGAATTAATATGGTGACTGTACCGTAACTTTTCAGTTTTGTTATTTACTTATTCCTTATTGATCTTTGCTTTAGGGGTTGTTACAATGCACCGAGTGGGCAGTGCGGGTAACAACGCCAATTCTACTCGCCCTCGTAAAGAGAAGAGGTTGACATATGTCTTGAATGATTCTGATGATACCAAGGTGAAGTGATTTTATTTACCTTTTTTAGTTCTTATAGTTAGTATTACCCTTCTTATTCTTCTTCCTTTTTCTTTTTTCAGAAAGTGCTATGAGTTGCATTTAGTGTTGTCATTTTTTTTTAAATGCTGTGAGTTGCCGTTATTGATGACATGCTTTCAGATTCCTTTAGAAATATGATTTTTCCTATGCTGTTAAGCGATAAGATGCTAATATGTTTATTTTATGCTTCTCATCCTTAAGTGAATCCATCTGGCATTTTTAGAGTGTAATTGGTTTTAGAACCCATAAAACTGCCTTCAACAACGGAAGAATAACTTAGGCTGCTCAAAAGTAGGAGGTAGTGGTGTTTTTGTTGTTGATATTCTTTATGTACAAGTTTTAAGCATTTTCTTTTGTGGATTAGGATAAACAGTTTATAGCATCTGATTAGTATTGATACTTTTATGTTGTCCATGTACATTATTAGGTTGAGTATTTCCTATTTTGCCACCCTAATGTCACTCTGCAGTTGGTTGGTGAGAGATAAAATTAGTTGTTGTGCAGTTTTTTGGTTCAATTTGAGAGCTTTTCGATTTATTTTATTTTTACTTTTCCCCCTTCTCATTCTGGAAAGATAGCTGTGGTTGAAATGCATGATTATGGCAAATAAACCTTATCAAGTCTTACAAGTATGAGATTCATTCCTTTTTGGATCATTAGACACTTGCATTATGCATATCCTCGATATATTAGATACATTTCTCCCCAACCTTGATCTTTCTTATTTACGCAAAAATTGTTTCCCCTGCTTAATGTTAGTGGAGTCATAGATCCTAATGTGGAAAAACTTGGAATGTTTATCTTGCAGCATTGTGCTGGCATAAATTGTTTAGCTGTGTCAAAATCATCTATATCTGATGGGTGCGATTACCTTTTCACCGGAAGTCGTGATGGCACACTAAAGAGATGGACACTGGCTGAAGATATTGCTAGTTGTTCTGCTACATTGGAGTCACATGTTGATTGGGTATGTCTCTGTCCCTATAGTTTCTATTCTACTTTATGTTATATGGCGAGTTTGGTTGTTGCGTAGTTACAATCTAGCCTAGCTCTTAATATATGTTTATGTTTATTTACCTTATAAGTAGATTGAGGTTTGGTGGGCGTGGATTTGAGTTAAATTTTTTACAGTAGAATGATGTTTTGTGATATATAATAAATTATTGACAAAGAAATGTTTTGCCATCCACATCCAATAGAAGTACATGTAAGAGAAGAGTATTTTGCATTAATACCTGATATTGTTAAGTAAATGGGAATTTTATGTGGAGATTGAGCCCTATCTTTATATAGATTTTAGATTTCATTGTGCTTCATTTATAAGATTCAAATCTCTATTTGAATGCATAAGTTGCGAGCTATCCTTGAATATAAGGGGAAAGTCTCTGGCTGTTGCAGGTAAACGATGCTGTCCTTGCTGGTGATACTACTCTTGTTTCCTGCTCTTCAGACACCACTCTCAAGGTTTTTAAGTCTTATAATGTTTGCTGGTCCTAGTCTGTGCCCTTAAGCTGTTTCTTGTTGAATGATTAGGCTTTTTTTTTTTTTTTTTTGGTGGATTGGGATACAACAGACATGGGATTGCTTGTCTGATGGAACTTGTACCAGGACTCTGCGTCAGCACTCTGACTATGTTACATGTCTTGCTGCAGCTGAAAAAAATGTAATTTCTCGGTCAAACTTTTTGTGGATACTGCATTGATGAAACATTCCTGTCAGTGAAATCCTTCTATTTAAGTTTTATGTCAAGTTTATTGTAAGTATAATATCTAGGTTACCAGTCATTTTCTGAAATTCTTTTAGTCTCATGCATTTTAGAGCAATATTGTTGCATCGGGTGGTCTTGGTGGGGAGGTTTTCGTATGGGATATTGAAGCTGCTCTTACTCCACTCTCAAAACCAAGTGATGCAATGGAAGAAGATTGTTCAAACGGTATCAATGGTTCTGGGACTTCATTACCAATAACAAGTTTACGTACTATTAGCTCAAGCAACAGCATTTCTGCGCACACAAGTCAGTCGCATGGATATGTACCGATTGCTGCCAAAGGCCATAAGGAGTCTGTGTATGCATTGGCAATGAATGATAGTGGAAACCTTCTTGTCTCTGGTGGAACTGAGAAGGTATAATGTTCATTTTTCCACTTTGACTTTATCACCTTTTTACGAGTGAGATAACTTTTTATCTTATGTGATGCTTTCTTTAGGTCGTACGTGTCTGGGATCCAAGAACTGGTTCAAAGACTATGAAGTTAAGAGGGCATACAGATAACATTAGAACTCTCCTTCTCGATTCAACTGGCAGGTTGGTGGATGGAGTCTGTTGCGTATGGTGTCTGTTTTACTTGGATGATATTTTGCTCTGACTTTCATGTGATGCAGTTAAATGTATCATAAATAGTTCTAAAAATGAAAAGACAACTTCGACTTCTTATATGTTCAAGCTGTGGTAATTGGCTTCTGATGGGCAATGTTTATTGATGTCAGATTTGCTTGTAATTCTTTTTGTAAAAAGGTTTGGATGTGTAAGAAGCTAGTAATACTAACCAAGTTGATTAAGCCTAAAGTATACGTATAGATGTGTAAAGAAATGGTTGATTGAACATACTAATTAAAGAGGGTGGAGGGAGAATTGCAGAAACTACCTTTTACGTTAAAAATGGAGGGAAGTAGGTGGGGGGTTTATAAGTTAATAAGATTTGGGGTTAATTTTTTTTGGGCTCCATTCCTAATGGTGACTCACTATATTTTTGCTTTTCATTCTTGCAGATTTTGCTTATCAGGATCCTCGGACTATATGATCAGGTAGATAGTTGTGGCCATTTTAATAGCTTTAATGCTTCTCATCATGCAAATATGTGAGAATTTGGCTTTAATTGTTATGGATCCCTGTTAATAGGTTATGGGATCTTGGTCAACAGCGATGTGTGCACTCCTATGCTGTGCATACAGATTCTGTTTGGGCACTTGCCAGCACACCAACATTTAGTCACGTTTATAGTGGTGGGAGAGACCTTTCTGTAAGTCCTTTCTCTTGAGATATGTTAATACGGAAAATCTTCTCTCAATTTCTCTAGTGTCTACTATATAGCTTTGATGCTCAATTCTGTATACGCCCACAGTTATATTTGACAGACTTGGCGACAAGAGAGAGTCTCTTGCTTTGCACAGGGGAACACCCCATTCTACAATTGGCATTGCATGATGATAATATATGGGTTGCAACAACTGATTCCTCAGTTCATAGGTGGCCTGCTGAAGGACGTAGTCCTCAAAAGGTCTTTCAAAGAGGTGGTTCATTCTTAGCTGGAAATTTATCTTTTTCAAGGACAAGGGTTTCTTTGGAGGGATCTACCCCTGTAAGTGATATTCTGTTTATTTTGCAATAGTTGCTATTGCATGCTGTTAGTCATCGTGTTCCAACTAGAAGTCTTAATTTTCAAGTCACATATGTCTCTTGGGCAATTCCATCTTTGGGATGATTTTGGATAATTGGACTTTGAGATAATTTTTAGTGTTGCATTATTGATTTAATTGATTTTGTAAGTAGTTGTTTTATGAACTCTAATATCTGAGCAATCAAAGAAACTAAAATGTTGGTTCCTTTGATTTTTTGTACAGTTTATTTTGTTATATATGTTATTATGATTGATTTTTTCTTTTGACTGTCAGTATTCTGTTTTTGCTTGGATGGGTAATTTCTTTTGATATCTTTAATGTTCAGATATTAATAATTAATGTTTTGGCTAACTGGCTTTTCTATAGGTTCCTGTTTATAAAGAACCAACCTCTTCAATACCTGGAACCCCTGGAATTGTGCAACATGAAATTTTAAATAATAGAAGGCATGTCTTGACGAAGGTAAATATCATGTTTCCTTTTAGTCACTAGTTTTTGATGCCAAAATGACTAGCTTAGTGGTTGGGTTCTTGTAAAATGGATACATCATGCTTTGTTGATAGGATACTGCTGGTTCAGTGAAGCTATGGGAGGTCACACGAGGTGTTGTGGTTGAGGACTATGGAAAGGTTAGAAGAATTTTTTCTTCCTTTTCCATTAGTTCTGTGGTGTCTCACTCGAACTATATGATTGATGGTGTATGTGCTGTTACTGAATTAATTTTCAATCTTTCCAGGTGTCATTTGAGGAGAAAAAGGAACAATTATTTGAAATGGTAAGCCTAGTAGTTTATTTTAATCTATCGATTTACAGGAAAGCATCTTTTAGGGTAGAAATTCTTGTCGTCTTTATAAGTGTAACAATTTTGGCGAATTTTGTCATTGATTTCCTTTCTGCTTCAGGTGAGCATTCCTGCATGGTTCACAGTGGATACGAGGCTTGGGAGTTTGTCTGTTCATTTGGACACACCACAATGCTTCTCTGCAGAGATGTATTCAGCAGACATTCAAATTCCTGGAAAGCCTGAGGATGATAAGGTGGATATTTATTTTGTTGTCCATATGCATATATATCAGTGGAGTAGACAGATTTTTCTCTCTTCTCTCTCTCTTTTCATGATTATTATGATATTTTTGTCTCAATCCCTGAAGCACATCATGAGCGTGGCTATTTATACACAGAAAATTCACAGTTGACCTGTAAAGACTTTTAAGGACATTATTAATTGGATGTTTAAATTTTTGGTTCTGCTTCTGCTAAACCTTAATAGCCTTTTGTCTAGAGCTTTAATTAATTATATAGAGGAGTGCACAGCCACTTAATAATTTTCAAAAAGATAGTGTTAACTTTCAATTTTTGCTGAATTTTAAGGGCTAGAATCTCTCCCCTTGTTATTAGAGTGAACCTTGTTTCTATATTTTCATAAATTGATCTTACTTTTGAAGGATATAATAGCCTGAAATTGGAATCTGTGTAGAGAAATCTAAACTGTTGCATTGACTTGCATGTTTGACAGGTTAATCTAGCTCGTGAAACACTTAAAGGTTTGTTGGCTCATTGGCTGGCCAAAAGAAGGCAGAAACTTGGTTCACAAGCTTCAGCCAATGGAGATGTTCTGTCTGGGAAGGATATTACTACTAGAAGTCTTGCCCATTCACGAATTGAGGTAGATGGTAATGCCGAAAATGACTCTGTGGTGTATCCTCCATTTGAATTCTCAACAGTTTCCCCCCCATCAATAATTACTGAGGGTACTCAAGGAGGTCCATGGAGAAAAAAAATTACCGACTTAGATGGAACTGAAGACGAGAAGGACTTTCCTTGGTGGTGTCTTGATTGTGTTTTGAATAATCGCTTACCTCCTAGAGAAAATACCAAGTAATTTATTATTATTTTTTTAACATAGTGCATTTTCTTCAATAATAATCATCCTGAAAATTACAATGAAGTTTGCATGTGTGAATTTATGTACCTATCCTTGGGAATTCTCATTGTGGGACATGTGTGTTCTTCATTTGCATAATATATGCATCCTTTTGTTGCGCATAAAAGACTAGATTGGACCATTGTTTTGCTACCACTCGAAGGAATTCAAACTATTAGGGTTTATTCTAAATGCCATAATGCATGACCTTTGGACAGTTTAAGAAGGTTTATCTGCATGTAAAAGTTCATATTAATTATTACAGGTGTAGCTTTTACCTGCATCCATGTGAAGGTTCAGCTGCCCAGATCTTGACACAGGGGAAACTAAGTGCTCCTCGAATATTGAGAATACATAAGGTAATTTAGTTTGCGCTTGGTAATTCACAATAGATAAACCTTAGCATAGTTTCTTGTAAGATATTGACTGCATTTCTAGTTATTAGAAGTTCTACTCTACATTATTAATTGTTGACATGCTTGAACTTGAAATACCGAATTTTGTTTGTCTGTCAACTGTATTTACTCTCTTATGGTGTTAAATCTCAAATACACCTTTGCATTTGTAGATACTATAATAATTCTGGCTTGAATATAGTTCTATGTATGTTTTGAGATACACTCTCTGAGTTGACGTGTCTTTTGTCTTGCAATTTCTCTTATTTGAATTATTATTAAATGTACAATGCATCGTTTTTGTGGTGTTGTGTTCTCTCTCTTTTTCTTTATTTTTTAAACATTTTTTCCCTTTTTATTGCCTTGTACTTTTGTGTAATAGTTGCATAGACCATGACCATCTTGGCTTTTCTTGCAATGTCTATGTAGGTTGTTAATTATGTCGTTGAGAAGATGGTTTTTGACAAACCATTGGATAGTGTAAATCCTGATGGTACATTTACTCCTGCTCTTGCGGGGGGCACATTACAACATTCAGCAGTTGGAGATGGGTCTTTCCGTTCTGGATTGAAGCCATGGCCAAAGTTTAAGCCTTCTATAGAGATATTGTGCAATAATCAGGCAAGTGCATTACATCTTTGAGGTTGATATGTTGATTGTTTTGACCTTTTTATCAATGCTTTTTGCTTTTACTCTGGATATTAGGTGTTGAAATGTTTAGTATAGAGTATTATTAGGAATAAAAAACTAAATTAACTAAGTGAGCTTTCTGATAAAAACAAGTTACGGGTTTTAATGCCTGATGAAGTTTGATTTTTGAAAGTTGAAAGTTTAATCATTCTTAATCTGTATATTGATGCTATCTGGTGTCCAATTTACTTCTGATTGCTTTTTTCTAATGCGACAATGAACAAATGGATGGGTCTGGATTGCAGACCTCTTATGTGGTAGAATTTTTTTGTTGTGTATTATGAAAGATAATTATCTAAATTGCAATAAGATAAGAATTCTGTGCCCACTTCTTTATATGAGTTTATGACTTTTTGACCTGATCTTTGATTTTGTTTTAAGCAATCTGCTTCTTTGTTTTCCAGGTCTTATCCCCAGACATGAGCTTAGCTACTGTGCGGGCTTATGTATGGAAGAAACCTGAGGACTTGGTTCTCAATTACAGAGTGGTCCAGGGAAAGTGACTACATATGACTTGAGAAGGAAGGTTAGTATATTTTACTTTTTGATTGGCTTCTTGAGTCAAAAATTACACTTTAAGTGCTCAATTTTGGGGGATTTTAAACAAGTGAGAATACTTGGGAAAATGGGCTATTGATTTTTTATCTGAAACAAAAAGAATGGCACAGAAGAGTCCCCCTTCTCTCTCTTCACGGTTCGTTTCTTTAGGATAACAAGTCTGCTTGAAAAAATTTGATGGAATATGTTTATCTTACAAAGAAAAGCATTATTTCGTTGCAGTATTTAGTGTATGAGCAATATCGTCAATCTTGATTCTGTATATCTCGCAGGCTGGACTTTTTGCATATGATGGAGATCTTGTGCTCGTATAAAATATTGGGTTATTATATTGATTCTTGAGGGTTGCCTATCATGATCAGAAGTATCTACCGAGAGCTTGTAACTTTGGAAACACCAATTGATTGCTGAATCTTGGGTTGGGCCATTCTCAGAACCTGCCATGAAGATCCTATTTTGCATTTTGCGTAGTTGTGCAGGAGCTGTTATGAAAAATTTTGATCTTTGTCTAGCTGACATGCAAGCTTTTGGTAGACTTTGCAAAAGTTGTATACAGTAAAGTCTCTCTGCATGTGGGAAATAGAAAGATTTGGGAAAATGGAGAAAAATTTAGCGGAAAGTAGTTTGAATACTTTCCCGAGGGTCGCCAAATTAGGGAGATGATGTTGAAAGCTTGTAGATTTATATTGTGGGATACGGTACCTGGCCATAGGAACCCTGTTAATTGTTAAAAATTTGTTTTTGTTTTTCTGGCAATAATACACTTCCCCATTTGTGTTGAAATAGTCCATTTATATATTATATATAGTTTATATTTTACGTGTATGTATGTTTTTATATGTATATATACATATTTCCTCCCTTGTGGCCTCCTGATGTGTATGTTTCACAAGAACACTTGGCCGTATTGGTTGCAAAGACCTCCATTAGACTAGTGGGAAAACTTGTACTGGAAATCTTTGGATGTGAATATTATTTTGTTTGTACTGTATTGTGAGGTATGATCCTCCTAGGAAAAGCAAAGTTGATTACGCAATTGTATTGAGTTGTGTGTGACCTTTCCTGTGGATGGACAGGCAACCAAGCCTCTGCCACTGGGACCTTGGTTGTTTCAACTGAATTAGAATTATGCATCCAATATAAAGTCTTACTTGTCATGTCGGCAGAGTCACACTTTACGCGAAGTTGGGCGAACCAAATCAAATTGCCTTAAATTGCTCAAATATTCTAGGCATTAGTTATCACTAGTGAAAACTCCTATTGAACCCGAGGAATTTGTCAAAATGGCCACATTAGAGGCAGGTTTTTGAAAAATAATTCAGTTTCAATGTTTCTCTTTTTTACTTAGCCTTCAAACAGTAAAATTTTTCATATACCCCTGTTGTATTGTGATTTCATTTTTTTTTTTTAAATCAAATTATTTTAAAACAGTAAACACCTATCGAAGT
Organism: Bursera palmeri; assembly: GCA_026225775.1. Classification (NCBI taxonomy): domain Eukaryota; kingdom Viridiplantae; phylum Streptophyta; class Magnoliopsida; order Sapindales; family Burseraceae; genus Bursera; species Bursera palmeri. The sequence continues at coordinate 1,268 of JANKKB010027611.1, read as the reverse complement.
TTCTCTCTCAGTTCACGAATTCTGTTTCAAACTTCTTACTCTTCACTTATGATCATTTTTTTGAAAAAAAAATTATACTTATTCATGGACGTTGTTGTGGATTGTAATCGGATAGTCATTTTGAAAATAAAGGTCTGACAGTTATTTTGAAAATGAAGGTCAGACAATCATTTGTAAAATAAAGGTTCGACAGTCATTTCGATTCATCTTCTTCAGCAAAATAAATGTTCATCTGTCGGAAAACCCAATCCATAACAACATCCATGAAAAAGTATAATTTTTTTTTTTAAAAAAATTAAGTATCAATGGTTATCTATAATCGATATCAGTTCGTTTACTTTTGGTTAGTCGTCGGCGTTTATTGAGACGTGAGGAGTTTGTGATTGAGGAGTGAGGAGTTTGAGAGAGAGTTTGTGAGGTGAAAGAGATATATAGTTTAATGAGAAAGAGAGAGAGACTTTGTTAGGTATTTACTGTTTTTTAATTTGATTTAAAAAAATGAAGTAACAGTAAGAGAAATTTTACTATTCAAAGGCTAGGTGAACGAGAAAAATATTAGAATTGGATTAGTTTTGAAAGACCCCTTCAAATAGGTCATTTTGACAAATTCTCCATTGAACCCTGTAGTGTTTTTAGTTTATTTGAGTGAGTTGGTTAAGACTTCAGTCACTAGACAGGACACTCAACGTCACCACCAGCCCCTTTTTATAATAAGCATTAATTGCGCTACCAACCCGAACGTGCAAGCGTCCAAAACTGTATATTTATAGTCCAATACGGCTCTGCCACTGATCTCAGACCCAATTGCCAATGATCTTTCTCTGTTACACCAAATTTGAGTACCAATAGCAACAAATTTGGATTTGTCCTTAATGTAAATCCTTCATGACAAATAAATTATGGTATCCTTCTTTGTAATTAACTTCAGATCTTTTATAATAAGATTCTATTTCTAGGTGAGACCTAGTATAATCCCAACTAATCCACTGTTTATTTTTTGATGAATTGGATCGATCCATTGAATATTCAACATTTTATTATGAGAGATAATTCTATATATGTAATTAATTTATACAACCAATTTCAACAACTCGATCCTAACATGATTTTATTAGTTGTATGATTGCTATATTATTTATTGTTATTTTATTCATTTATTATTATATTTTACCTACCAATAATATGTTGTTAAATTTTGATTGTATGGGTTGGTTGCATGTTTAAAAGTAATTTGAGATGACAAATTACAACATTTACCCATCATTGAA
>JANKKB010027610.1:0-11334 GCA_026225775.1 Bursera palmeri | reverse complement strand
CCACGTCCTCCACCTCTGCCGCGCATGGCACTACCACCTCTGCCGCCACCTCTTCCTCTTCCTCCTCCATCACCCCTGCCTCCCCGGAACCCGCCCCCGCCGCCGCGGCCTAAACACAGAAAACAAAAAAAAAACATTATTATTCACATCTCTAAGAGCAAAAAAAACTGATGAGAAAATAACTGCTCTAATTTATCCCCTTCCCTATAGGGTTCTGCGATGCAATTACCTCTTGGAGGTCTCATCTCAGCTACTCTCGAGTTAACGGTTGTTAGAGGAAGAGGGAGTGTGAGTTTGCAAACTAGATTGAGAGGCGTTTGTTGAGCTTTGGGAGTCTTTATAGAGGCGATGTTTAGGGTTTAGGGTTTTTTCCCACTATTTTCAAGTCCTTGTGATAATTTCACCTGTCTGTTACGCTTTTTTTCCGCGACCACCATTTAGAATACGCCAGCAAAAGGATAATTCCACTTTGCTTACTTTTTCACTTACTCCCCCTGAAATTTTCGAAATTAAAATTACCCCCCTCGCCACCAGAGTGAGCTCGCCGGTCTAAAATATATTAAAAATAAAATCATCCACGCGGAAGTATGATTTGATGAAAATGAGAAAAATCGTAATAATCTTAATTAAATTTTAAGAAAATACTTAAATCTCATATTTTTATTAAACTAACACTTACTCTTCAAAAATTTCTAAAAAACTAATACTTTACCCCCCAAATATTTAGAGGTAAGTATTAATTTTGAGAAAACAGTGTTAATTTTTTAGGGGATAAGTGTTAGTTTAACAAAAGTGTGGAGCTAAGTGTTTTCTTAAAATTTAATTGGGGGGTCAGAGAAATTATTCGATAAAAATGTACCTAAAAATCATAATAGAGATGAAGTATTTTTATTTTTATTATTTGGTTGAAAAAAATAAACTCTCAAATGAGAATTTAATTACCCTCAGAAAGGGAATTAGTCATTCTCTCCACCCCTATTAACTAGTTTTGATTCCTGACTAAAATTAAAATAAAAAATACGTATATTTTGATTGATTTCAAGATTTTAGATAATTTGCACACCCTAGATAACACTCTCCTACGATATAAAATAATTTTACAAAAATAATAATTTAATTTTAATATTAATTAAATATTATAAAAGTAGCCACCACCCTAACTCGGTCTTTACAACTAACACACTATCGCGTATACAGTCCAGAACAGATAAAATGCTTAATGCATCTCTTTAATTTCTACCATCCTCTTTTTTTTTAATCAATTAAATCCTCATAAAAGCATATGCAAGAAGCCCATAAAAGATCTAATTCTTACAATGCCTATAACAATCCCTACAGGAATGATGATGATAAATTTTATCCAAAATATCTACCTCTTTAGCAGCATCAATGATGATGAATTTTGGTGTTGGTGAAAGCAATGACAGAGATGTTGTAATCTCTAAGACAAGATCTGACTAAGTTTCAATTAAAATATGTAAAACAAAAAAATAATAAAAAGTAGGCTTCACTTTTGTAAGGGAATGTTAACCTCATGGATGACACTATGAATTCTAAAACTACAGAGATGATTATGATTCAAATTTTTATCAACTCTCTTCTTCTTCTTTTTTTTTCATTTTCAAATTAATAATTTTCAAAGGGAAGTAATTTAAAAAATTAATATTAATTCTTATTTTGGACCTCTATAATCCAAACTACTTCAAAGAAAATTAGATTATGATTCCGTATCAAACCAAATAAGAGAAATGAGTAATATTTTCAATTGTGATTCGACCCGATACTAATTTTGATTTCAGATCTCAAACCAAATGAACCTAATAGAAGTAAAAAATTATGAGAAATGATCTAAAATTAAGGGGTCCTTTGAAAAATAACTAACCCATAGGATTTATTTGATTTCTCTAATCAAATCCACGTGAATGATAATTATATCTCTCTTATATAATACCTCTCTCTTTTCTCTCATCCATCGACGATCGGACAACGATCTGATGACTATCCGATGATTGTTCGGCAAGTTTAGCAACAGTTCAATGACTTTTCAGTGACTATCGGCAAGTCTGGCAAGTCTGGTGATGATCCGATGACTGTCCATTGAGTTTGATAACTTTTTGATGACTATCCAGTAACTGTCCGCTGATAGTTCAATTATTTCTCGATGATTGTCTACTTGTTGGAGGGGTATAATGATAATAAAGCTAAAAATGGATAGGCAAATCAAGGAAATCTTAGGAATTAATTATTTTTAAAAAACCCCTAATTTGGGGCCATTTCTCACAATTTTCCAATAAAAATAGAAATAGGAAAACTATACATACACCAAGATGTGATAATAGATTATGTCCACGGATGTACAAGTATATAATAATATGTTTAACAATTATTATATAGTAGATACTTTTTACGCAATATATTAGAACAAATTTATGTTTAGATATTATGAAATAATTAAAGAATATCTAATCATTATTCAATGACATTAATAATATAAGCATAGAATTAGTATCACAATAAAAATTACAATGATACATTATGTCGAATAAAAAATATAGGTTATACAAACCATATTCCTTATATTAAAATCTAATAATAATTATAATCAGTTTAATATTTAACTTATATTAAATAACATTGACAACATAATTATGCATGTTGATAATGAGCTAATAATTATAATTTATTATTTCTAATAACTAATATATCTTTATTGGACTAAATTATAGTGTGAGTAGTAACTCTCATATCAATACTACACATTTAAATAAGTATACATATAACTATAATATAAATTATTTTTTAATATTTTAAGAGAAAAATAATAAAATAATAAAATATTTAAATACTTCAATATTAATTTTATCAAAATATTAATTTATAATATTTTTAATATATCATGTGTCAAAAAATACAATTACATAAGATAGATTTATAAAAATATTAGTTTCAGACATTTTTCTATCACAAGTTAAAATTAACAAAAAGAAGCATATCATCCCGATTTATATATTCACATCTATTCAAAACTCAAACTCGTTTATATTAATATGATCTCATGGGAAAACAAGCACTACACCTACTCAAGAACCAATTATCAAACCAACCGTAGTGTAATTACTAACCACTGCCACTACCTCAACAAACTATATAAGCCACTCAAAAATGTGAACTGAAGGTAAGCTCATTTATTCAATTGTTTCAGCTCATTTTTCTATTGATTTATATTAAATATTTAACATTCGCTTAACCATTAGAGTTCATTTTTCTCTGTAATCTGGTCGATCAACACAAACAATATATTATATAATTTCCTCTTATCTTTAACGAAGAATCAATGATCACTCTAAATAGTTTTGGAAATTTTGTTGACTTCACTTATTGTTACTATTCAGCCATTTAATTCAATAGAAAAAGGCAATAATTTTCTTAATTTTTTAAGATTTTCATACCAATTGATAGTGGTTCAATTTAATTTGGTCAATTTTTTTTTATTAAATTCAATATTTAGATAATAATAATAGGGAAAGTTAGCAAAATTTTCAAAACCACAATAAAGATTATTGATTTTTCATTAAAAGTAAGGGAAGTCAACAAAATTACCCTATATATTAGATTTCGCACATTATTACTTTATATTTAATTTTATATTTAGGATATTTTGCTTTTTAATCTGATTAGTTTTCTATTATAAATCATATGTCGAGCCACTTATTTGTATAGAGTTAACAAATAGAACTTTTAGTTATGGATTAGTTGGGAATCAAGGAGAATAATAGAGAAATAATAGAACCGCAACACAAAATAGAGGAATTTACACCATCTCACTCTCAAACCCCAAAATTACATCCACACTCTCCCGAGTATTTCCTCACTCTAACATCTTAGAGTGGAATTTACACCATCTCACATAATAGAGGATTTAGTATAAAGATAAAACAATACTTGAGAAAACTTACTTCCTATTATGGGATGCAAGTACGCAAGAAGTAGACTCTTTTATATAGGTCCTCAAGTCCTTTTCTAACTTGTATTTAAGTAATGTAGGACTAGTATACTTATATAGTTTTTCTAGTCTTCTCCTTTTTGTTTCCTAATTGAAATAAAACTCCGCTTCCTTTCCAAGTAAACCCTTTTTCTATTTAAAATAGGATTCTTATTACTTGCAGTAGAAGTATGATTCTATTCCAGTAAGACTTATTTTCATTTTAGGATTTAAGAATATTTTATTATTTTATTTAGCCAATATTCTAAAGAATCTCCACCAAGGCTAAATAAAACTTTTAACATTATCTTTTACCGACAACCATAATCTTCAAACTAGAGAATTACCATACTCCACCATCAAGAGTATACCCCTTAGAATAAACCATTCTAAAAATTTCACTTGGGTTCATGTCGAAAAAAATTTGCTAAAAGGCATCCCAATGTTTGACTTTTTAAGGAGTTCCTTAACCCTCGACATTCCTTCCACCATCACACACCTTGTATCAAGGCCAAACCAATATCCATGCGTAAACTTGTGGACCCACCAATAGTAACCAATAGTAACTATTCTTTATTATAACAACTAGACTTCACATGCCATAATGATAAATGTATCTTACTAAAACCTAAAGGATATCCTTGCCTTTCATGGCAAAAGAGACACACCATTAGCGATAAAATCAATATCTCCATTTATTAACTCAGAGCGTTAAGCTAAATTTGCTATTCTTTTCCTTAAACTTTACTTCTAATGCGACACTTCCACTTCCTTCTTCTTGGAGTTGCTAAGTTCACTAGTAGTATTGCTCGAAACAAGGTTTCCTTCAAAGAAGCAAACCATCTTGACTTGCCTTTTTTTTTTTTTGGAATGCTGGTGTTTGGGTCAGCTTACGCACACCTCGATTAACCTCACTTTACTAAAGTGGTTCGTGCCCCCAAAATTAACTGGTTCTTACACAGGTGGGCATGACCCCAAGGATACACATCAAGAGGATTCGAGCCTTGAACTTGGGAGGGCACACACCTCCATGTTCAAGGCTCCCACTACTAGGCTACACCATTGAGGTTCTTGACTTGCACTTGCCACAAGCCAAAAACATTCTCCCATCAAATTTCTCTATCTCAACCTTCATAGAAGAGGTCTTGTTTTGCACTCCAAGTTGGTGCACTTCTCTTGGTGAATTTACTATAGATAAATATTATTCACTAAGTAAGCTTCGAGAAAAGATTTGAGGGGTCACAACGGTCTCATTTAAAAGTCAACCTTCTTAGGCAAAGCTTTCTTAGACGGTAACTTTTCTATTATCGCACCAAAAACCTTAATCTCCAATGCTTCACAATGAACCTTGCTTTGATATCACCTATTGAGAACCAATGAGAACAATAGAAGAGAACCACACATAAGAATTTTCTTGGAAAACTCCAAACTAGAGAAAAGCCACGAACTATCAAAGACAAAGAATTACCATTATATAAAATTTTTTACAATCATATAGATTCTCGTCTCACTTCCAAACCCCAAAATTACACCCACACTTTTCCAAGTATTTTTACACTCTCATCTCTTAGAGAAGAATTTAAACTACCTCACATAATAAAGGATTTAATATAAAACTAAAACAATACTTGATAAAACCCACTTCATATTATGGGATGCAAGTAACCAAAAAGTATGCTCATTTATATAGGTCCTCAAGTTCCCTTCTAAATTAGATCTAAACAATGTAGGACTAGTGTAGTTATATAGTTTTTCAGTCTTTTTTTTTTTTTTGTTTCCTGATTGAAATATAACTCCACTTCATTTCTAAGTAAACATTTCCTATTTAAAAGAGGTTTTTTTTATTACTTTCATATTAGAATTATGGTCTCCTATTTTCAGTAGGACTTATTTTCATTTTAGGATTTAAGAAAATCTTATTTATTTATTTAGCCAATATTCTAACAGCTTACTACTACAACTTAAATTTTGACACCATTTATTGATCGTCTATTCATTATAATTCAATAATCGTAAAGTTGTTGAGTTGATATTAAAGATAATTATCTATATCTCTTTTTTTACAACTATTTAATTGAAATTGACAGATAGTTAAAAAATTGTTAAACTTCTAAGTGAATATTTCAAATTGTAATAGTTTGAAGGTTATTTATAGGAAACATAATATCTTGAATGGAGTAATACTACAATTATATAACTTATAAAATTAGTACAATTTTTTTTTTTTTCACAAAGTCATATAATATCACTGCTTTAGTATCACATTAATCATTAAAATTTATTGTTATGATTTTTTATATTCACATTCTCAATGTTATAATAGAGGTTTTTACATTGGCAACCCTAAGGTAAGGTTTAATCAACAAACATATAAACACAATAATTTCGCAAACTAACATCCTTCATTTAACGTTACTACATTCGTTAAATAACACCAAATTAATATTGCATAATTTTATTTAACCTCTTGAGTTTGAAAAATTATAAAATAACAACAAAAGCCTTTACCTTTATGTTTCAAATAATTTTTTTATATTTTAATTTATTTTAGAATTTACTAAAATAGCCTTGTATTTTAAGTTAATTTGAGTTAACCAAACCTTAAGGGTGTTACAGAAAAAGTCCATGTAGTAGTATTAATCATATTTCTTGTATTATTAATATATATATATATATATATATAATAATAATAATAATAATAATATTTCTTGTATTATTATTAATAACTCTAATTTTGGACCACCCAAAATATCTTGGAATATCCTCTAGAGGTGAGATTGAGGATATACAGAATATCTTAACCCCAAAAGTCTTGCACAATTGAGGTGTACTCGTAACGATGCCTACTGCCCCATCAGCTGCTGCATGCCTTCCTCTGTACACGCCTGTTCCCAATTATCCAGCTTCAACAACGATCCTCGGTTTGAAAACTTCATCATTCACTGCTACTGCTGGGATTAGGATTAGGATTAGGAAACTACGACATGATCGATGTGTATCTGTAACGTGCAAGGCTTCTTTGAACAACAATATAGACTTCGATCTCTATGATCTGATGGGCATCGATAGCACTTCTGATCGAGCCCAGATCAAGACAGCATATCGTATGCTGCAGAAGAGATGCCATCCTGATATTGCAGGGCCTGCAGGCCATGACATGGCTATCATACTCAATGAAGCTTATTCGGTTCTCTCTGATCCCAATTCTCGTTTGGCTTATGATAAGGTTTGGTTTGAAACTGTCATCCATATCATGTCAATCTCATATATATATATATATATATTTTCGATATATTTTAGTTGCATAAACTGATACTCTATGTCAACTATTACGGATCGATTTATTTATAAACTGATATATTTATTTTGAAATTTAATCATAAAATAAATTAAAATTTTTAACTTATCAAAAAGGTAAAATCCATGATTATATAACAAAGTCTATTACATGTCCTAAACTTTCTTGTGCAAATGGTATACCATTACTTAAACTGAATTAAATTGCCACTAGTATCAGCTAAAGCCAGAAGCTTGGCTGGGAAAATACTGATTAGAGGGGTTTTGGTGCAGGAGCAAGCCAAGATTGCTGAACTCCGAGGCTACACCGGGAAACCATTATACTCTGTTTGGTTTGGTTCTGAAAGTGAACAGAGGGCTGTGTTTGTTGATGAAGTAAAGTGTGTTGGTTGTTTGAAATGTGCCCTATTTGCAGAGAATACATTTGCTATAGAATCAGTGTATGGAAGAGCTAGAGTTGTTGGGCAGTGGGCTGATCCTGAACACAAAATCCAGGAAGCCATACAGGCGTGCCCAGTAGATTGCATCTCGTAAGTGTAAAAAATTTTAAAATAGCCATTCAGACTGTTATAATAGACATTGCATTGCATATCATCTAGAATTATATTCTCTATTGCAAGTTTAAAATATCTCAATTCTTCACCAATTTTTGTTCCTTGTGAACAAAGGATCGTGGAAAGGTCGGACTTAGCAGCACTAGAATACCTAATGTCAAAACAGCCGCGTGGCAACGTAAGAGTGGGAGCAGACAATTCAGTCGGAACCCGTGTCTCAAACATATTCATCGATGTGAAGAAATTTCAAACAAAATTTGTTGACGCCATGAGCAAAGCTGCTACTAAAGTATGTGCTTTAATAATTGTCCAAGTTTTTGGGTTACCAAAGCATAAGTAATTGTGCACTCTAGCAGAATTAAAGAGTAAAAAACCTAAAACTTCATTTCAGGAGGAAGACATCAGTTGGCAAGCAAGAATGTCAGCAATTCAAGCAATCAGATCAATATCAAATTGGTTGTATTGGCAATCACCCAATGCACAAGCAGCCTCATCAGAAAGTTACCAATATCTGATCCATACTACGAAGAAATCCACTGAACCGAATATTAAAAAGCTTCGTGATGCAGCTGCTGCCAGAAAACAAACAAGGGCGAGCACGGGAAGCAGTGAGAAAACCCCATCAAGTTACATATATCATGACGAGTATTGGATTCCATCAACTCAAGCTCTTCCAGCTTCAACCCAAATCAACTCAAGCTCTGAAGTTACCTCACGGTCACCGCATGTTGCTCATAATAAAGAATGGAAGAAGAAATCAAATGATAAGAATTACAGTAAGGAACGTGAAGAGAATAGGAAAAGCCCCATTGCATGGGGAATACCGATTGTAACAGCAGCAATTGCAGCAGGTGTAGTTCGTTTGCAATTGCAAGGCGGTGAAGGGGTGGTTGGTGGATTAAGGGAACATATAGGTGGCTCTTTGGCGTTGGATATTGTCAATAGTCCTTGGTTACAAGTTATTTTGGCAGGGGTTACATGGTATTACGTTGCAGTGGTAATTGTAGATCTTATTGAAGCCATTGGGAATAGGCAAGAGTAGATAATAGAAATATAGCAAGACAATTAGCTCACTCATACGTAAAAGTCAATGTAATTTACATTAGTATATACCATTTTAGAATCATCGCGGATGGATTATATGGCAACAACTCATGAACAGGCACAACTTTAAAGAGACAGAAAAACTCTGTACTTTACTACAAATGCCGTCAGTGGCAAGTCTGAAGAAACTAGCTTCAATATCAAAGATCATGTAATATTGTTACATTTATTTAAATGTAATGATTCATATCTCATAAATACCCACACAAGCCATTTTCCAATTCCCTCAAGACAGGATTTATTCACGTTTGACCGTAATCTAAACCCAGATAGATCATTTCTTTTGATCATATTCATCATCTGCTAATGCTATAGTGATTGCACTCTTATGCATACACTCTTCTTGTTATAAGCAGTTTTAGATCTTTCGGTCGTAAATATATATTTTTCTGTCCGACTCTGTCACACCCCAATACAGATGACTAGTCATCTCTCAACCGGGAAATTAAAGAAGTAGCCTAAGTTTTAAGGGGATTTTGAAAAATAATCACTCATCCCTTTTTCTATAATTTGTCTAACTACTTACATATAATATGATTGAATTATCCCTTCTTCCCTCAACCTTCAAACTCCCTCCCAACTCAAAATATAATCCTTTCCCTTTATCACCAGCAACAACAAAGACAACCTGATGTGAATGGGTATTTTTTTTTTAAATTTAGGTTTGAGTTATATGGTTTGAAATTTATTGTTTGAATGACTTTTTGGAGTATTTTAAGATAGTTTGAATGATCTATTAGAGTATTTGGAACAGTTAAATAAATTTTTTGAGTTTGAAAATATTGAAATAATTATCAAAAAATCTAGGAGTTGTTGGAATTGTATATGCAACTTGGATTTTATGGTCTTGACAGTCCAAAATGCATATACAATTTCTGATGACTCCTAAGTTTTCTGACAACGATTTCAACACACTTGTTAACTTAAAAAATTCATCTAAATTACTCTTATTGATCATTAAAACACTATTTTCATGTATTTAAATACTAAAAACAACAAATTCTAAACCAAAAACTCAAATTGAATGAAAAATATTCATTTCAATCAAATTAGAATTCGTCTTTTTTGTTTTGTCAATTCATCTTCTCCGGCACTAATTCATCTTCTCCTCCGCCAGCGCCTACTTTAGTTGGGCTGTGTGGGTTACAGAAGTTAAGAACCGAGTTAGAAAGGGTTATATTTGCATGGAGGACAATTTAGTCATCTCGCGCATAAGGGTCTAGACAAATTATCTAAAAGTGAGTTGTTGATTATTTTTCGAAAAACCCCCGTAATTTAGGCGATTTGAGATAAATCCCCTACCATATAGAGCTTCTACTTGACCTCGTGAAAATAATAATAATAATAAATAAAAGCTGCTAAATGAACATGCTAGACCACAGTGCTCATTCCAGATATTTCACGAGTTGAATAACCAGGTTAGATACCTCACACATAAACGGGGAGTTCACTGATTCAAATACATTCCCATTCCATTAATCTTCTTAAATCCACGCAACAGGTTTTCAAATGACAATTTAACAAGTTTCAAATCAATTACAGTTTGGACAAGCACTCAGTAGCGGTACTTGGTGGAATAGTCCTTAGGTGCAATTACAAGACCACGGCCCTTCCTTGCTCCTCGGTAGACAGTCTCTACAATGTCTATAAACTCCTGCTTGTCCTTAAGAGCCCAGTTGATCTTGTTATTATTTCCAGTACCAAGATCAATCATAATGTGCTTGTTCCTAAAGAAAAACATGACTGTGGACGGATCATAAAGCTCATACATTGTGTTGAAATCAGGCACCTCCGTAATGTCCACAAGGTAGATCACAGCAAAATTCTTTATTGTCTCCGCAACTGATGCCAACACTTCATCCATCTAAATCCAAAAAGAATAAACAAAATTAATTAACACCGTTACATAGCTAATAATAAATAGAATCTACTTTCAGATCAAGAAAAATGATGAGAAAGCAATTCAATCATTAGAAATTAACATGAAAACAAGAGGGGTATTCTACAATGCTTAAAAGCAGAACTCCAGTCAAAACTTTGTAAATCCGCAGTGGACTGGAAATCAGTGTGCTGAGGAATGATTGAGGAAAAAACTGCTCTCAAAGCTACAGAAGGCAATACATTACTACCTACCATTTACAATGAAGTAACCAATAAAACTAGAAAGGCATCCTTAACTGTTGCCAGAAAAGCAACACCATTAAACCACCCCTAACCAAAATCATATTTGGGGCCAAAAGCCTTAAATCTTTTGCATATCCCCAAATATTAATCAAAAGAACACGTAAATACATAACTTTAGAAGAACACTGGTGCAATTCAGAGCAACATTATCTTAATCCTTTAGAGATCTTCCCTCAATATTATGTTATTTCTAAAAGTGTTAAAACATAACAT
>JANKKB010027607.1:0-11313 GCA_026225775.1 Bursera palmeri | reverse complement strand
GTCTAACAATTAATTTTCCTTGTGAACAAGTAATACAAGTGGTTTCATTTGATAAAAGAACCTTCTGGTTCTTTAATGGGTGTCCATTTGTATTCTCAATAATCCTACACATCATTGTTGATCCTGGATGACTAAGACGGTCGTGTCAAAGCATAAAAATGTTAGGATCATTGAACTTCTGGTTCATAACTGTATAAGTTTCAATAGATTTTATATATGTAAAATATAATCCAGACGAAAAAGCTTCAAGCTTCTCTAATAAGACAATTGAAGTAATGCGGAGAAATTCTTCATTATTTTCACATGTTGTCTCAATATGAACTCCATTGAGCCTTATATCTTTAAAACTTAGCAAATTTCTTTTGGACTTGCTAGAATATAAGGCTTCATTAATATTTAACTTTGTATCACCTGCTAACAAGATAATAGCTCTTCTGAAGCCCTCAATCAAGTTTACAGACCCTGATATAGTATTAACTTTAACTTCAAGTAAAGTTAAATTCAAGAAATACTTTTTATTTTTCAAGATGGTATGCGTTGTTATACTATTAACTAAACATAAAATCTATCTCTTCTGAAGACAAATGACATATCATTAATATTCATACTTTATCAAAATAAAATTCATATTAGATATAGAGTTAACATCATAAAAACAAACAAACAAAAGTTTATTTATAATAAAAACATACAAATAAAAATATATAATAAATAATACATAAAAGTTGCATTGTTACATAAAAACAACTAATTAATTCACATGAGTACTTTTTGTGCCCAGGCTGATTATATCATCATCAGCAAAGAAATCTTATGCATCCAATTTTGTTGAATCTTCTGGATCAACAAAATTTGTCTCAACACTTTTATTCTTTTCTTTCAAAGAGGCTTGATACAGATTCACTAAATACTTAGGAGTGCGACAAGTTAGTGATCAGTGTCCTTTATCTCCACACCTATAGAATATACTTTTATTATTCTTTTATAGTTGATTTCTAGTATCTTTTTGCTTTTTTCATATAGTCCTTAAGCTTTAGCTTTTATAATTACACCCCTAAGTTATAATATTTCATTATAATCCCTTAAGTTATATATCTTTGTTGTTATAAATTATTAATTGTAATGGGTCCATCAATTAATTATAATGGATCCCATCACTTAATTTTTTTAAGTGTTGCATAAGCGACGACATAAATGATAAGGACAATTGTAGAAGCAATAATGTAAATAATATAGGGTATTAATGTAATTTTACCTGGTGAATAGTGAAGAATGCTATCTATAACTAGCAATCTCTCCCTTTGTAATACGCATCCAAAAACAGAAGAAGAAAGAAATATTAAATATCTTCCTCTCCCGTTTCTTTTACTTTTTTCATTATTTACAATATTGTCCTTAAACTTTTGCTTTTTCCATATAGTCCCTAAGTTTTCGCTTTTATAATTACGCCCCTGAGTTATAATATTTTTTGTAATCCCTTAAGCTATATATCTTTGCATATATACCCCCACTCTGCTATAATTTGTTAGGTTATTCACAACACGTTATCAGCACAAAATTCTGTTCAAATTATTACAGGTATACATCTTATCATTTTATTTAAGATTGTTATTATTTATTATATTATATTTGTTATAACCTATCCTTATTTTCTGACGTGAAAAATTCAGCGTAGTGGCAACCACAGAGCATACTAACAAGGATATTTAATTTCAAAACCTGAAGTTCTGGACTATTTTAAAAATTAAAAGAACTTGAAGTTCTTATTTGGCTATTAGAATAGTACCCCGAAGGACTATATATGATTACTGTCGAAAATCATTGTTTATGATTATTATTTACATTGTTAAGAGAATATTTGCTCAAGAACCTAAAGTTCTAAATATATTATGACAAATTAATGGATTATTATTTGTGAATGTCCAGTTGCTAAAATGGTAAATTTGATGAAGCATGAGTTTGACCCACTTTCTCCTACTGAAGAGAATTATTCAGAATGGGCAGATGATGCAAGATTTCATCTGAAAGCCATGAATCTGAGTGAATGCATTAAAGAAAGCAATACAGAGTCTTTGCAAGATAAATCAAAGGCAATGATATTCCTTTGTCATCATGTTGATAGAGGATTAAAATCTGAATCCGTCACCATTACCGATCCACATATCCTCTGGAAAAATTTAAATGAGAGATTTCACCAACAGAGGACAACTATATTGCCAAGAGCTCAATTTCACTGGAGTAATTTAAAATTACAAGATTTTAGGACTATCAATAAATATAATTCAGTCCTATTTAGAATTGTGCCTCAACTGAGGTACTGTGGACAGATAGTCACTGAAGAGGCAATATTAGAAAAGACATTATAACTTTTCATCCATCTAACATTGTCTTGATGCAGTAGTATAGAGAACGTCATTTTACAAGATATTCTGATTTAATATCTTGTCTCTTACTTGCTAAACAAAACAATGAGCTCTTATTGAGAAATCACTAACTTCGTCCCACTGGTTCAGTACTGTTCCCTTAAGTGAACTCCAATTTATCAAATCATGGACGTGGTCATGATTATAGACGTGGTCGTGATAATGGTCGTGGTCGAAATAATTATCGACCAAGAGGTGGTTGCTCCAAAAATTTTAAACTATTCCATCATAAGTGGAATAGAAACGATGGAAAGCAAAAAGATACTGAAAATCAACCACAAAAGAATAATGAAAGTATATACTATAGGTGTGGAGGTAAATGACACTTGTCACGAACTTATCGTACTGCTAAGCATTTAGTAAATATGTATCAAGCCTCTCTGAAAGAAAATAACAAAAATGTTGAGACAAATTTTGTTGATCCATAAGATTCAACAAAATTAGATGCATCAGATTTCTTTGCTGATGATGATATAATCAGTCTGGACACAAAAAGTACTCATGTGAATTAATTAGTTATTTTTATGTAACAATGCAACTTTTATGTATTATTTACTATATATTCTTGTTTGTATGTTTTTATTATAAATAAACTTTTATTTGTTTGTTTTTATAATATTATCCCTATATCTAATGTGAATTTTATTTTGATAAAGTATAAATATTAATGATATGTCATCTATCTCCAAAAGAAATAGAGATTTATGTTTAGTTGATAGTGCAACAACGCATACTATCTTGAAAGATAAAAAGTATTTCTTGAATTTAACTTTACTTGAAGCTAAAGTTATACTATATCAGGGTCTGTGAACCTGATTGAGGGCTCTGGAAGAACTACTCTCTTGTCAACAAGTGACACAAAGTTAAATATTAATAAAGCCTTATATTCTAGCAAGTCCAGAAGAAATTTGCTAAGTTTTAAAGATATAAGACTCAATGGATTTCATATTGAGACAACATGTGAAAATAATGAAGAATTTCTCTGAAAAATTATGGTATCAACGTCTTAGTGAATACCTGATAAAAGAGGGATATATTAATGATCCCATATGCCCTTGTGTATTTATAAAGAAGTTAAAATCTTGGTTTGCCATTGTGACAGTAAATGTCGATGACATGAATTTAATTGGAACTCCTGAAGAGATCCAAGATGCTACTGAGTATTTGAAAAGAGAATTTGAAATGAAAGATTTAGGGAAAACAAAATATTGTCTCGGCCTGAAGATCAAGCACAAATCTGATGGAATATTTGTTCATCAATCAGCATATACCGAAAAGATATTGAAACGATTTAACATAGATAAGCCTCACCCATTGAGTACCCCGATGGTTGTTAGATCATTAGATCCTAAGAAATATCCATTTCGTCCTAAAGACGATGATGAAGAGATACTTGGTCCTGAAGTGTCATATCTGAATACTGTAGGTACATTATTATATCTAGTACAATGTACTCGACCAGATATTGTATTTACAGCCAATTTATTGACAAGGTTTAGTTCTGTACCTACTAAACGACATTGGACTGAATTAAACATATTTTTTGTTATCTACGGGGAACTACTGATTTGGGATTATTCTTTTCATATGAGCCTTCTAAAAATCCTGGATTGATTGGATATGTTGATGCTGGTTATCTATCTGATCCCTATAAAGTTCGATCACAAACTGGATATGTTTTTACATATAACCGGACTATAATTTCATGGCAATCGACAAAATAGACTTTAGTTGCAACTTTATCTAACCATGCTGAAATACTAGCATTGCATGAGACCAACCGAAAGTGTATATGGTTACGATCTGTAATTCATCACATCCAGAGTTCATGCAAGTAACCTACTACCATTGATCCTTCTACTATCATATATGAAGATAATGCAGCATGCATTGCTCAAGTCCGAGGAGGTTATATCAAATGAGACAAAACAAAACACATTTCTCAAAAATTCTTCTATACGCATGAACTATAAGAAAGTAAACAGATACATGTGAAACAGATCCGTTCAAATGATAATCTTGCAGATTTATTCACCAAGACACTGCCGACATCAACATTTAAAAGATTGATACATAAGATCGGTAAACGACAGCTTAGCAAGCAACCAGATTGATATATTATTTTTACCATGATCAAGGGAAGTATATATCAAGGGGACTATTTTTGGATATTATGTGCATTGCACTCTTTTTTCCTTCGATCAGGTTTTGTCCCACTGGTTTTCCTGGTAAAGTTTTTAATGAGGTAGTATGAAGCACGTCCAATACCACTCATTATATTTCTTGCTTTGGTTTTTATCCCATTCGATTTTTCTTCAGTAACGTAAATACAATTGATTAAATGATGGTCTCCAATGGGGAGTGTTATAAATTATTAATTGTAATGGATCCATCAATTAATTACAGTGGATCCCGTCATTTAATTATTATAAGTATTGTGTAAGCGATGACACAAATTATAAGAACGATTGAGCAAGTAAAAATGTAAATAGTAAAAAGTATTTATGTCATTTTACCTGGTGAATACTAAAGGAGGCTGCCTATAAATAGCAGCCTCCTCCCTTTGTAACACGCATCCTAAAACAGAAGAAGAAAGAAATATTAAATATCTCTCTCCCATTTCTTTGACTTCTTTTATTCCAATATTGTCCTTAAGCTTTTACTTTTTCCATATAGTCCCTAAGCTTCAGCTTTCATAATAATTACACCCCTAAGTTATAATATTTTCTTATAATCACTTAAACTATATATCTTTGCATATATACTCCCACTATGTTATAATTTGTTAGGCTATTCTTCAACAAAATTTGTCTCAACACTTTTGTTCTTTTCTTTCAGAGAGGCTTGATACAGATTCATTAAATACTTAGGATTGCAATAAGTTTGTGACCAGTGTCCTTTACCTCCACACCTATAACATATACTTTCATTATTCTTTTGTTGTTGATTTCCAGTATCTTTTTGCTTTTCATCATTTCTATTCCACTTTTAAAATTTTTGGAGCAACCACCTTTTAGTCGATAATTATTTCGACCACGACCATTACCACGACCACATCTATAACCACAACCACGTCCATTATTTGATAAACTAGAGTTCACTTCAGGAAACTGTACTGAACCAGTAAGACGAAGTTGATGATTTCTCAACAAGAGCTCATTGTTTTGTTCAGCAAGTAAGAGACAAGATATTAAATCAGAATATCTTGTAAAACAGCGTTCTCTATACTTTTGCATCAAGACAATGTTAGATGGATCAAAAATAAATAATGTCTTTTCTAATATTGCCTCTTCAGTAACTATCTGTCCACAGTACCTCAATTGAGACACAATTCTAAATAGAACTAAATTATATTCATTGATAGTCCTAAAATCTTGTAATCTTAAATTACTCCATTGAAATTGAGCTCTTGGTAATATAATTATCCTCTGTTGGTCAAATCTCCTTTAAATTTTTTCAAATGATATGTGGATCGGTAATGGTAACGTATTCAGGTTTTAAGCTTTTATTAACATGATGACGAAGGAATATTATTTCCTTTGATTTATCTTACAAAGACTCTGTATTGCCTTCTTTAATGCATTCACTCAGATTTATGGCTTCCAGATGAAGTCTTGCATCATCTGCCCATTCTTAATAATTCTCTCTAGTAAGAGAAAATTGATCAAACTCATGCTTCGTCAAATTTATCATCTTAACAACTGGACATTCACAAATAATAATCAATTAATTTGTCTCTTAACAATGTAAATAATAATCATAAACAGTGATTTCCGATAATAATCATATATAGTCCTTCGGGGTACTATTCTAATAGCCAAATAAGAACTTCAAATTCTTTTAATTTTTAAAATAGTCCAAAACTTCAGGTTAAAATTAAATATACTAAAAAAATTTTCAAGAAATATTTGAGAGGTCACATCGGTCCCTCTTAAAACCATATCTCTTTAGACTTGTAGTCTTTTTTACAAAACTTTCTTAGATAATAATTTACTATTTTTTAACTCTACAACTTCAGGTTATAAAATTATCTCATGAAAGGTTTTCCTGTCAAATTGTCTCAGTTGCTAAATGGAGATTCATCTAGATCCGAAAATACTCCAGAATTTATTAACAATCCTTCAGGGATATTAGAGATCAAAATATTTGATGATTCAGAAATTTAATAATCCTTCAGGAATATTAGAGATCAAAATATTTAACGATTCAGAAATTAGTCTAGACTTATGGTCTAGATTATAATATAAACGGATAATTAAATAACATAACAATAATACAATCATTTCAATACTATCCTCATTTTCTAATATGGAAGATCCAGCATAGTGGCAACCATAGAGCATACTAACAAAGATAGGTTATAACAAATATAATATGATAAATAATAACAATCTTAAATAAAATGATAAGATATATACCTATAATAATTTAAGCAGAATTTCGTGCTGATAACATGTTGTAAATAGCCTAACAAATTATAGCACAGTGGGGGTATATATGCAAAGATATATAGCTTAAGAGATTACAATGAAATATTATAACTCAGAGGTGTAATTATAAAAGCTAAAGCTTAGGGACTATATAGAAAAAGTAAAAACTTAAGGACAATATTGCAAATAATGAAAGAAGTAAAAGAAACGAGAGAGAAAGATATTTAATATTTCTTTCTTCTTCTGTTTTGGGATGCATATTACAAAGTGAGGAGGCTGCTATTTATAGGTAGTCTCGTTCACTATTCACTAGGTAAAATTATATAAATACTTTTACTATTTACATCATTGCTTGTGCAATCTTCCTTATAATTTACGTCATCGTTTACGTAATACTTATAATAATTAAGTAATAAAATCTACTATAATTAATTGATGGACTCATTACAATTAATAATTTGTAACAATTTTAACCTGTATTGCCCTTAAAAGTGTTGAATGTGAAATTCAAAACTCAAACATATTTGGTCTATAAAGAACATGTTAAAACAACAATTTGATTAAAAGAGAAATCCTATGAAATTTATATAAACTATGTTTTTTATTATTTTGTCTGAATAATTTCATCTAGAAAAATGTAATAAAATTCATTAGAGAAATTTCTTTGACCCCCCAAATAAATTTTATAAAAATACTTAATTTCATATTTTTACTAAATTAACACTTACCCCTCAGATTTTTTAGGGTTAATTTTAATTTTTGAAAAAATAATGTTAATTTGTGGGGGGGTAAGGTTAGTTTAACAGAAATCTGAAGTTAAATATTTTCTCAAAATTTATCTGGGGGGTCAGGAAATATCCCAATAAAATTATGTTAATGTTATTTCAATTCATTAAAATAGCTTTCTCAAGGTTTCTAGTTTGTATGACATGTACCCTTTTTTTTTTTTACTATATAAGACAATTTTGTGATCATTCAACCATTTGGGTGAAACTAAATTAAAGAAATAAAATATATTAGAATAACAAATGTAATATATATGGCGAGTTGATACAATTTCATGTGTGGAGGATATGTAATCTATTAACTCAAATTAGGATACTTTTTAGAACAACAATTTGAAATAGTCCTTTTAACATGTGTTTTAATATTACTTAAAATAAAAATATTTTGACATTTATGGTTTAAGGATCCAAAAATAATTAATTAACATTTTCATAATTAAACAAAATAATAAATAAAAATCAGAACTAAATTCAGTGAGGGGAGAGGATGTTTGATTTTGATTTTAGTTGTGGGATTAGGAGTAACTAAAAGAATATCTAAATAATGAAACACTTTGAAAGTCTGATCATGAATTTCTTATTCTAAGTGATGTGTATGATGGAGACCCCGATTCTAGGTCGGTAGATAACTGCAAGATTATACCTAAAGAGACTATGATCTCCACAACACACATACAAGACTACGCCTAAAAAGGTTAATAATCTTCACAACGCACACACACGCCTAACTCCATCGCCGAAACTAGATTTGGAATAATGGCAAGTAAAGACTTAAACAACACTCCTCTTGCTCTCACACAATAAAGACCACAAAAAAAACAAGCCCAAGTACTAAGCCGTAAAGACAGCACAAACACCGAAGATAAATAAGCAAGAGCTTATGATAAAGAGACTGAGCTCTGATAACTGATTATTTGATAAACTGAATGATTGAATACAAATAAGTTTTGAGGCTCTATTTATAAAGAGGATACA
This sequence comes from Bursera palmeri, assembly GCA_026225775.1. Classification (NCBI taxonomy): domain Eukaryota; kingdom Viridiplantae; phylum Streptophyta; class Magnoliopsida; order Sapindales; family Burseraceae; genus Bursera; species Bursera palmeri. The sequence continues at coordinate 2,700 of JANKKB010027607.1, read as the reverse complement.
GTAGTGGAGTCATACTACGACTCTTACTTCCATCTCTATCGCTTATTAAAAGATAAAGATAAATATAAAATAATCCAGTGATCTAAAAGGCGGCCGCTAGTCGGAGATTAATCCCTAGGCGGAGAGGTGGCACCGGGAAAAGGGGTAGGCGTTGACTCTAGGCGGTCGGCAGACTGGGTAGTGTCGATCGACGGGTTGGCGACTGGGCTGGGGTAGGCGACGAGATGGAAGCGGGGTAGCGGTGCCGATCGGCGGCTTCGCGACTGGGCAGGGGTAGGCGAAGCGCTGGATCGGCGGTGGCGGGATTAGGGTTTTTATTTTTTTTTTTAAATGAACACCCAAACGACATCGTTTTGGGTGTATTTAAGTTTGTTTTTATATGCCCAAAACGACGTCGTTTGGGGCCTGGTACTAACTTAATAAATTTAAAACCCTAACATTTTAGTTTCTAACCTTTTAACCCCCAAAAAATTTTACTTTAACCCCCGAATTTTCTATAAGTTCATCTTAACCCCCCAAACTTTTAACTTTTAACCTAATTTCTAAGTCCCGCCTAGTCCCCGCCTAGGCCCCCTAGGCCCTAGGCCCCGGGCTGCCGCCCTAGGAGCGCCTAGCGCCTTTTAGTACACTAATAGATAATTATCCCATCATTATCTCCACGTTTAACATTATCTCTATGATTATCTCTACAATTAGAGACCTAGTTGTAACTTCCCTCTTCTAGAAGGATAATGCCACATCATTGCGACGTAAGCATCTGATGAATAATGTCACATCATCGTTTCAACCACGTCAGCATCTCTGTCATGTCAGCTACTTTTGCCACCTCAACATCAGCTAAGTCATCTTTCTCTGTCATGTCAGCTTCTACCTTATCTTGTATTCCCATTAGCATTGACTTAGTCTGATCTTTCTTGATTATAACAAATGTACTTGCTTGGCTTTGTAACCTCTACTGTTTCTTGTGCTCCCGGGACCTCTTTGCCGCCAAGTTATGTTTCAGTTTACTTAAGTCCTCCACATTCTCCCTTTCTTGGAGAAGCACCTTATCCTCAAGGTAAAAATCAGGAAACCTCACCTTGATCTCATCATAGTCCTCCCAAGTGGCTTCCTCTCGTGGTGTCTGGTTCCACCAAATCAACACACGTCATACCTTCCTTCGAGCATCTCTACGACTTACGATTTGGAATTGTAAGGCTTCTCGTGGCTGTAATAACTTTACTCTTCCTCATCAAACTAGGGCAACTCATCAATGACCTTCCTTTTATCACCCACCCTTTTCTTCAGATACGACACATAGAATACAGGGTGTAGCTTGAAAGTAGCAAGAAGTCTCAATTTGTAGGCTACTATTCCTACCTTCTGTATGATCTCAAACCGCCTACAGTATTTTCAGGCTAGTTTGTAGGAAGTAGTTTTACTGGTTGTTCGCTTTCTTCCTAGTACAACTCGGAGATAAACATAATCTCCAACTGAAAATTCCACCTCGTCCCTTGACTGGTCAGCATACTTCTTCATTCTTTCTTGGGCACGTTTCAACTCAACCTTTAGCTTGGTTATGGCCCCATCTCGAGCACATAACTCAGCATCCGCTTGTTGTACTTCATTGGTCCCAGCTGTATAACTTGGTAATCCATGTGGTTCTCGCCCATACATTGCTTGATATGGACTCATCTTGATAGAAGCATAGTATGATGTGTTGTACCATAGTTCAGCCCATGATAAGTACTCAGACCACTCTCGCTGACGATCAGAACAGAAACAGTGCAAGTATTGCTCCAGCGTCCGATTAGTGACCTTAGTTTGGCCATTTGTCTATGGATGGAACGCTAATGAAGTTATCAAGTTATTACCTTGTTGTGCAAACAACTCCTTCCAAAAGGCACTCATAAAGATAGCATCCCTATCAGACAACATTATTCTCAGAATGCCATGTAGTTTTACCACGTGTTGGATGAATTCTCTAGCAACATCCTTGGCAATGAATGGATGTTGAAGTGGTATAAAGTCAGCTGCTTTGCTCAGCCTGTCAACAACATTCAAAATGACGATAAACCCATTGCTATGAGGCATACCTTCAATGAAGTCTATGGTGACATCCTCCCAAACCCGTTCCGCTATTGGTAGAGGTTGAAGTAGGCCCTTGATATGCCCACTCTCTGATTTGTTCCTCTGACAAGCATTACATTCTTTGACTGTTGTCTTCACCTCACACTTGATGCCTTCCCACCAAAAGAACAACTTGACCTGCATATAAGTCCTGAACCAGCCTGAATGTCCACCTTCCTATGGAAACCCAATGGCGGTCTCGCTCACCCGCCTCTTGACCGGCTGTTGCCCTCGGGCTCATCCGGTCTCATCGGTAGGCCAGGGTCCACCACACATGTGGCATACCCCTTCAACGTATTGTCCTCTATGGCCCGCCCACCACTGGGCTAAGGCCTCAAGGATTTGCTCCCCACTGGAACGCATCCCCTATGATTCGAACCTGGGACACCTTAAAGGTAATCCCAGTTGAACATGAGTACCACCCAGCAACCATGGCTAATGAGAGGGAAAGATGTAATAAATTTAAGGGTGGACTTCGTTGGGAAATTAAATCTATTGTGGCTTCAAACAGAATTACTAATTTTGGAGATTTGATTGAGTCTGCTACAAAAGTTGAAGAGTCTTTGCCTAGTTTTCAGAGGGTAGAGGCCG
>JANKKB010027606.1:0-11308 GCA_026225775.1 Bursera palmeri | reverse complement strand
TTTCTGAGGAGGGTATTATAGCCATTGACATTAAATTGTGAAATTTCTCATGGACTGTTTTCAATCACAGGTTGTAGGATTGACAAACAACTCTTATTTAGCAGAATCACATGAAGTGCGACACTGTGTCCAGAAGTTTAAGATTCTTGGTGAACATGTGCTTCAAGTTGCAAAGGTAATTGGAAATGGTATTTAGAGTTGTAAAAAACTTTATGTCATAATATTGTTTTTCTGATAATTGTTCTCCTTATGGTTGCAATCATGGTAGATGCTTCTAAATCTTGCAGAAGAGGTTGGACGAAATGCTATATGTTGGTCTTACTGAGAACCACAGAGACTCAGCAAAAATGTTTGGCGATGTGGTTGGAGCACAGGTGATTTCCCAGCTGAATGTGTCAGACTCTAATATGGAGGATCAATCGAACAATAAATCAGGTTAGTTTGGCAAAGCAATATATTATGTTATTGAACTTTTTGATCAACTAGCCTTAAAGGCGTACATATGATGCAATGATCTAATAATTGGACTCAGAAATTAGATGTTATTAGACATTTAGATGCCATAACCTAGATGAAAAGTAGTGATTTCTATTAGATAGGAATTCTACAGGTTAACTATTTGCAAGAAGCCAAATCCATTAACCATTGATGTCAAATAAATTTTAACCACAAGCAAATTTGTTGTACTGAGAAGTCCATGTACAGCTGGACATTCATGTTCATTTGAGAGACTAAGTGTACAGCACAGCACAAGAAAAGAAACCTCTGATAGTGCAAAGAACAGCTAATTTCCAGTTTCTATTTTATTTTATTTTTTCTTTCTTTGGTAAAACTATAAAATTTATCTAGTATTGCTTGTTGCCTTTGATGTCAATCCTGTAGCTTTTTCCATTTGAAGCAAGGGACCTGTTTCTTTTTTGCCTATTTGTAAAGAGTATTGTTTATGACTCTTTTCATCTATTTCTTTTATCTACAACATTTTCTCATTATATTTGTTTACACTTTTTTCTGACCAGATTGTATGCTGTTGACCTTTTGGTTATTTTTGTTCAGAACATCCTGTGTAACCTTTAACATCTAAAACCTAGCATTTTGTTTTTGATGCTTCATCCCTGGTTGGTGTGCCAGTTTGGGTCAGAGACGTTCATTTATTAATAATTCATAAGATAAGCAAAAGTCTGCTGTTTGAATATTTTGGCATTTACATAGTTCCATAAGTGTTATTGAACTTCAACAATGTCGTTGATTGAAGTTTCTATATTTTCATATAACTTTTGGATATTTTTCAGAATGAATGTTAGGTCTTTATTTAATTCATCTACTTGTGCCACAGAACAGAGCTCTTCATTTTCAGATTCCGAGCCTGATGGCAATTATCATCAGGTAGTAGCAATGTGCCTTCTCATTTTACTGATTGCCTCTTGGTAATCACTAAGTATACATGAAGTCAATTAGAGTAGCATTCTTACTGCTGCATTTTTCTTTCCTTTTTTGCATGACAGAATAGCACCTCAGACAAAAAGGCTAGTGAGACTGCTTCATCTGAAAATGTTGATGTGAAAAAAGAAAATGTAAGGCTTTTTACTTAATCTGATACCTGAACATATTGGGATTATCTAACTCTTGTATCTTATGCATAAGGAGACTTATGTTTTCTCTTACCCTCTATTAGATGACTGTGGGAAAACTTATGCGAGATTATGAAGTCTGCATTTCTTCCTTACGGAAGTCGCAATCACAACGACGTGTTAACTCTTTGAAGAGGATCTCACCAGTAAACTTTTCAAAAGAGGTATATTAATTTTTTTTCAGTTGATTATTTGTGATGTTGTGTGCATGTTGTTCTTGTTTGCTTCATTCACATTCAGTTTTAATCCAGCTAATCTGAGAGTGGCTTAGCTAAACTAAAATTCCTTTGGTCTTCTAAATACCTTAGAGGTTAAAAATTAGGATTTTAGCTGAGTCAGGCAGTCCAAACTGCTTCTTTCCCTAAAAAATTAGGAAGTTAGCTGGAGTTAAGACCGTTCTGAGATCCCTCTGGTTTGATCTGCCAGCTTGATATGGTTTTGAAAAGAGTAACACATATCTGATAAACATTTTTTACTTATATGATTACTATGGGCATTATTGATATTATAATGCTTGTAACCTAGATTTTCTCTTCTTACAAATAATAAAACTCCTTATGGTGAACTCCACGGAGCGGGTAGAATAGTGTATGATATAGTTTTCCATCTTCAAAGACAGAGATTCAAATCCTTTTAGGGCCGCTTACCTTGGATAGTACATTTTGTGGTTTCCCAACTACCAAAGATTTGTAAGGTCCATTGTAGCGTTTGTTTTGGGTGTCTTGCACATTTAAGAGGATTTCTAGGCTACCAAATTAAACTTTTTGCCAAGCAATGTGCCTTCCAAAACACTTGTTTCAGTGTCTTAAATGGTGTGTGAAGTGTTGGTGCTTGTGTTTTTGGCTTTGATTAAATTGTGCTATCTCTTCCCTATTACCTAACAGGCATGAAATTTTGCAGGCACGACTCCAAGTTCCTGAAGTGATTCTCCAGCAGATTAGATCACTTAACAGCCTTGATTTAGAGCTCTATAAGTATGCTCAGGATATCTTTGCGAAACAGATTGAACATACGAAGCAGAAATTAGATACGACAGTAAGTCTCCATCTGTGAAAAATTTTGTTTCCACATCATTTTTTCTTAAAAAAAAAAATAATAATAATAATAAAAAATAATTGGTGATACTCTTTTTTGAGATGTCCACTCCTATTCGGACTGGTGAGTTTCACCTCCTGATAGAAACATATAATGAATGAAAGTTTTTATTCTCTTAGAAATTTGCTTGCTGTTGATTGATGCAACTGATGGGGTGATCTTGTAAAGCACACTTCTGTCGTAGTTGTTTGCTTTTCTTTTATGGCTACTTTTAGGTTATCTTATGCAAATTTACATCTGCTTGGCCCATTTATTTAGTCATATTTGTATTCTTCATGGTCATGGTGCAGGATGCAGTCGGAATTTCTGGATTTAATGTACTTTCTTTGGCCCACGACTGCTCTTTAAAGAAATGTCACTCTTACATAGTGGCCTAATTTGTTTGACATATTCAACTGCAGGAGCGGCTGGAGAGCATGTTCAACTATTCTTATGGCATCACGCTTTGGCAAGCCCTTTCGGTAGCCCTGTCCATTATCTTACTCCTCTTATTCTTTCTATATGTAAATGCAAGGAGAAGAACATCAAAAGTTAAGATATGAATATCATTTACAAGTTGCAGAGACCACTTCCAGCAAAAAAAAAGTTTTTGAAAACAAGAGAATTTTAGAGGGGTCGATGTCGTGTCTTGTCCATCCTTGGTTGTATACCCTTGACTCATATTTGATGTTCAACAACGGGCCATAATTTTTAGTTGAAATGGCTTTTTCATGATTAGATATTTTTATAGCCTCTAATGAGCTTGATTGCCCGAATTCTATTGGCATCATTTACTGGATATGAAGCCTTATCTGGTTGCTAGTCATGAGTCAGGGAACAGATACAGTATGTGAGTGGGACTGAACAGAACAGAACCCTTTGCTGGTGCACTTAAATGTATAACTTGTTTGTTAAAGAATTCCATAATTACAACCCCACAATGATGATTTCAACATGTTTGGTTCCAACAAAGAGGAAGGTATGAATCTACTTCTGTTGCCTACTCAACAAGCGACTCTTCAAGTCCCTTTGCTTTTAAGGTAACATTTATTGGGCTTGGGCTAGGGCTAGGGCTAGGGCTACATCAATAGTCCATTAACATTTAGTGTTAAATTCAAGTTTTCAACATCAGCATTTTTCTTATTTTTATTTCTCTCCTTTTCAACACCGACACCGATTCTCAACTTGGACAAAAGCGTATTTGGGTACATCTTTATTGATCCGAAAATATTATATCTCTAATTGGTATTGTATCCCAATGTATCCGCCAAGAAGCTGAAAACAATCTTCAAATTTCACGATCTTTTCAGGAGCACTCTCAAGATAGCGCCATAATTGACTCCAATGTAATCAAAAAAGTAAAAGATTAAAGCGATATTATCCCACTAAAAATCTTCAATCAAATCCACTAAAAAGAGCCTAAAGAAGAAAAAATTTGTCTTTTAAAGCAAGTAGTAATAAAATTAATAAGTACCAATTCTTTATAAAAATCGAATGATCAAATGTTATGCTGAGCAGACAATTTCTGACGACCACAGCATGTGCCACATGGAAACTCCAACTCAATAGCTGGGACCCAGTTGTAGAGTGATAGCTAAGGCACACAAACACTTGACAATTATTTTTCCTTTTCCTAATCGTCGGTGATCTCCCCATTTCGTCTTCCATACAAAATATTGCAGACCCCACCTTCCTTAATAAAATAACTGCCCTTGATCTATCATCCTTTATTTAAACCAAATATACATACATATTTATGTTATTATATCATTCAAACCCCATTTGATCCTTTACTAGTTTTTAGATGTAAAGTCATAATTATAAATTATATTTTAGAAGAATTAGATTTTAATTAATAAATTTAGTATGATATCTAGAAAACAACACAAATGAAATGGCAAACATTTGGCTCCTAATGAACACAATTCTTTTCCTCACCCAACTTTAAAATACTCTTCCCTAAATTGGAGTTGAGTGTTAAACAAACAGTGAATGCCGGATGTAAGGTGATTAATGAAGGGCCCCACGTCGACCCCATGTGGTCACCCTCATTATAATACTCACTCACTGAGTCTTCCTCTTCTCTCTCATCCGAACCCAACCCAACCCAACCCAACCCATAGTAATGTCATGAGTTGTTGTTTCACAAAACAAAATCCCTAAATTCCCAAAACCAGACACGCAGATTCAAAAGAATCTCACCCACACACAGCACAACTCTCTCTCTCTCTCTCTCTGCTTTCTAAGATCCCATGCGCACCTTCTTCTCTTGATTTTTTCATGAAAGGTTTGTTACGTTCTTCTTTTTAAGTTTTAACTCATTTACTTTTTCTCTCNCGCAGATTCAAAAGAATCTCACCCACACACAGCACAACTCTCTCTCTCTCTCTCTCTGCTTTCTAAGATCCCATGCTCACCTTCTTCTCTTGATTTTTTCATGAAAGGTTTGTTACGTTCTTCTTTTTAAGTTTTAACTCATTTACTTTTTCTCTCTTTTTTTTTAATTTTTTTATAATCTGCATTGTTGGTTTGTTTTCTGTTTGGTCAGTGAGAAATGAAGGAAAATGTTGCGAATGTCAAGGAGATTTTAGTCATTTGCATAATGTGGTTATGGTTTTCCTGCCAAAAGAAAACGGATAACCTGCCTTTACTCAGCTTCCACTTACATTTTGCATGTGTTTTGGTTTTTCCTCTACCTGTTTGGTTGCTGAGAAAACCGAAGGAAAATAGGAGAAAAATGAGAAAAAATTGCATATATGTTTAATGCCATTTGTTACTTTTGTGAAAATGAAAAAGCAGCTCCAACTATATTTTGTTTTTGTTTTAGATATTTTCTTTGCAGTTTCTTATTGGCCAAACGGAGCGCATTTTTTCATTTTTTTGTTAATAAAAAAAAGTTTATTTACTGTAGAAATAGTAGATTTGGTAAGCAATTTTATGTAGTCAAAATTGAAATAACCAGAAACGACGTCGTCGCTAGTGTGTTTAAGGTATCTCAGAAAATGACATTCTTGTTTTTCACCTTATATATAAATCCAAATATTCCTTATTTGAAATATCAAACACGGAGAGATTAACTGATAGAAGAAGCTTCAAGATTTTGATAATTTATTTTATATTTGTAGTTTTAGACTTTTGCGTCAGAACAATATTAAACTAATATGAGGATTTTGTTGGTGATAAAATCTTCTGCATTGATGTACTTATAATTGGATAAGGTAATTATTTTTTTACTTTTTTACTTCAACCAATAAGAAAGTTATATTTTAGGTGTTTCATTTTCACTTTGATATGTTTTCTTGATCCATTTTTTTAGTATAGCTTCATCCAATTTTACATGTATATAAATTTTCTTTCCTGCTGAAGGATGTATGCTTTTGAACTTTCTAATAACATATCGTCTTTTGTTGTTGTTTTTGTATTATGATTTTGCTGCTGAAGAGTGCATGCTTTTGAACCTTGAAGTAACATGTCTTCTTTCCTTGTTGTTTTGCATTATGATTACGATGTACTCAGCGAGTGAAGAATAATATGAATGATTCGTGGTTTTCCGATGAAAATTTCAATGGCATGCTGGATGAGTTTGACGATGTTATCAACTATTTGGACTTTCCATTGGAAGACGTGGAACCCAATAATTTAGGAGGAGAAGATTGGAATGCTAATTTTCAATGCCTTGAGCCACCACCATTTAATATTTTGTCTGATTTATCAGAGGTGACAAAGAATAACTCTTCTAGTTTTTGTGGCCTAATAGTAACGCGTACATTTACATGATACATGTTATTTATTATGAAATTTATTAACATCTAGAACTCTATTTGTCTCAATATTTGTTAGGTGGTGAAATTATGTTCATTAGCACCTTTTAAGTCAGGTATAAAATGGGCCGGGTTATGTTATGTCGTATGTTGAACGCATGTTGACCATGTTGTTCCCTATATTATGTCGTGCCGCAAGTTCCCTGATGGATTGTGCCTTGACATGATGGAATATACCTGGGCCATTTGGTGCTGCTGAACCTTGTGTTGTAACTCATGTCATGCCACAATATATTCCTCATGCAGTCCAGTAATGTAAATTTTTGTTTTTATTAGTTTTAATGTGTTTGTTTGATATGGCCTGAATTAAAAGATCAAGATGAGCAATTTTCTGTTTCAAAAAAAAAAAAAAAAAAAAAAAAAANTTTAAAAAAAAAAAAAAAAAAAAAAAAACATTTTTCTTTTTAATTCAATCAAAGCTGTCAGCTTAGTATATGAGAGAGAGTTTCAAATATTGATTGTAACTTCAGCTGTGAGAATAACTAGTGGTTTTAAGAACTTCAAATAACTTCAACTGCAATCTCCAATAGTTGTGTCACTTGTGAGTACATTGGAGTTACATGGAACTGTAATCTAGTTGTGATCAAGGCTTTGTTTAATTTGTATTCTGTGTTTGGTAGCCTGAATTCCACCTCATTTTTGTCCTTAATTTTAGCATGTGTAGTTGGTCCTACATGTAATCTGTGAGCTAATACCTGAAATTCATGTCTTGTGAAATCAGGTGATGCACTTATTATTATATTATTACTCATCATAAACTCTACTAGACTTGTATTGTTTGGTTTTAGGTTATACATTTAGAAAGCAGTTTCCAATTTGAATTATCTGGGGAAATGCATGTCTATGATAAATTATGAGCTTATTTAGGATGCAATGGTATTGGGAATTAGATGACATTTAATTCATGGACAATAGGAAGTAGTTATTTTGTTTCATTTTGTTCGTTCTTTTGTGAAAGAAGATTAAATTTTAATCATTTGATCCATTCCAGTCAAATGCAACAAATTTCTTTTATTCTTACATCTGACCTTTTTTGCTGTAATCTCGCTGTAATCGTTGCTCAGTATAACAGAGCCCCCCAACTGAAGCAACGGCCTAGCTCTGCTAATACATCCTCTAGTAGAAGCATTGATCACAGCAACGACACTAATGATGTCAAAGATTCAAGACTGTTCCAAACCTCCAGTCCTGTCTCCGTCCTCGAAAGCAGCAGCTCTTGCTCAGCTGAAAATCTTGCATGCGTTAACCCTAAACTTGTCTTCCCAGTGGCAGTGAAGCGCACTCGAAGCAAGCGTCGACGACCCTCAACCGTCAATCTGCAGTCTGTGCGCCCTTTCATCTCGGCTTCCTCTGCTTCTGAGGACTATCATCCTTCTGCTTCTGAATCAGGATCAGAAATCTATCTTACTGAGCAGCCTGCCAGGAGGAAACAGAAGAGGAAAAAGAACCTGATGATGCTCTCAGGTACCAGGGAGATTAAGAAACCACATTCTCAGCAATCAGTTGCAATTAGAAAATGCATGCATTGTGAGGTGACCGAGACCCCACAATGGAGGGAAGGGCCTATGGGACCAAAGACCCTTTGCAATGCATGTGGAGTTCGTTACAGGTCTGGCCGCCTCCTTCCTGAGTACCGACCTGCTGCAAGTCCAACCTTTGTTCCGTCATTGCACTCCAACTCACACAAGAAGGTCTTGGAGATGAGAAATAAGACTGGGCAGTAAACCACTATGGTTTTGGCCTGCTGCAAGTCTTAACTCTTGTTCCATCATTGCTCTTAAACTCTTCCTAGAGGATTATGGAGAGATAAGAAATGAGGTAGTAGTAGATTACTGTGGTCGTGGCAAACGTTGTATCAGCAGACACATTAGGAAATTCATTTAATAGTGTTTAATTATTTTTAGGACAGCAAGCTTCTGTTTCTGTTTGCTCTTTTTTATGTTATTCTAGTTGATTTGTTTTTGTACATCAATGGAATAAGATGTAGGTATTAACTAGGAAGTTGGACTAGGAGCTGTCTGTGAGCCAGTGCACATGTTTGTCATTAGGAAAAAGCAAGGCAAATAGAGTATCTGAATGAGTAAGGAATTGGATGTCCAAGTCAGTGTTAGTGACTCTTAAACCTTCTATTGGTATTTAGTGTGCTTGTCCAATTAGCTGTGGACTGCATTTGATTAGATATTGAACAGCATAATCAGGTCTTTTAAAAGTATACACTATTTGTTCATTGTTTATTCCTACATGAAAACCTTACTTTTTTCAGTTGTTTGTTGCACCACTGGACTGAAGCCCTAGCTGGAAGGTGTTTTTCCAAACACTCTTGTTTCATATTTTCTGTAGATGTTCCAAAGGAAATTAAACTCGGGCTGTAAGGTTGTAAAGACAGTAAACGAAATCTTGAGTAGAAGATAGCTTTCGCTTCAAGTCCTACTTTTCTTTGTCCTAGAAATGCTGGAGAAGAATTCATTTTTGAAAGTGCTTGGGTGAAAACACACCACTGTTCACTATCGACGCGAAGAAGAAGTTGGTGGTGCTGATGGTGGTGTAGTGATGTGAATGTAGAGTTAGCGGTATAGAGAAAGCCTATTATATATCTTGTTTTACTACAGTAATATTATAATATGATATATCTATCTTATCCGTTATGGTTTGTGTCTTACCCAGCATAGTGCTTTTCTTGCCATCGTTCATTCTTCTTTGAAGCCGCAAAATGATGGTGAGGCAGCAAGGATCCCTCAGTGGCAGCAGGCCATGTCTGAGGAATTGCCAGCCTTGCATAAGACGTCGTTCATTACCTTACCACATAGAGAGGGGTTAAGTGTTAACAAGTGGCTTCTACTTTTAAGTTTTAATTAATTACGCATCGAAACTTGAAACGTAAAATAGGGAATAATGATAAATAATATTCTAAAAATATTTAAAAAGCAAAAATTAACGAGTAGATGGTCTTGTTATTTCATCGTAGCGGTGTGGCATAACTTATATATCTTAGTCCTAGACATTTTTTAAAGGTGGAATAATAAATCTATTCCGATGATACGATAGAACTGATATATCTTAGACTTCTGTAATGGTGGAATGGCAAATCTTTTATGGACTTTCTTATTAGTAGAGTATCTTTCCTTGTTGACTTCCAGAAGAAAGTTCAATTAGACTCAAAAGCGGACGGGAGAGCGTCTGTCTGTGGCTGCATTTGCTAATTGAATGTTGATGATTTAGGAGGCAGTATTCCATGGTGTAGGTGGGGGTTATAAGTTATAACGCAGATTAGTGATGCTTATGAGCCTAGGCTTTGAATTTTGATAATGATAGGTCCCTTTATATCTTCGTATTTTGTTGTTATCTTAACAGGGACTTTTGGAACTAGTTTGAAGTCAACAATAACACATTTTTTTCGTACTGGTTTGAAATTCTATTACATTGAAGAAGCTAAGAAAACAAACTATGGGCATCTACTTCTGGCCCAAACAACTTCTGGGCCTTCTCCATCTTGATTCTTTTCTTCCCTTCATCTTTCTCAACTACTTTCTACCTACATTCACATTTATAAATTGCATGTATGTATCTAACTACGTATGCCCATACATAGTATGTATTATGCTACTTCTACAACATAGTCCATTACTTACGTGCCAAAACTAAATTGCTCAAGATTCTGTTGACTACGTTCCTAGAGCTTTTGTTTCCACAAGACAGCTATTATGACCAGTCGTACCTGCCAATCAAGTGCATGAAGAAATAAAATACTTAGTTTTCACTCACACAACACCAAATTTCAAGCTTCAACTTGTATCTTAGCAACTCATTGCAATTTTCTTCATTTTAATCTATCCAAATTTTTTTCTGATTTCTTTATTTGACACCAACCCCATGTGGGAGAGGTAGACATCCCATGCGCCATGCCAGCCAATCCTCTGGTTAACATCCATGGCAAGCATAAAATCCTTTCAATTGGTTCATTCATAGTTTAGTGCTTCAAACTTGTAGTGCCCTACGCTAGGGTATCCTAACCTAACCTATAAATGAATTGGTAACTCTGTGAAATAAATGACGTTCGAGTCCAACATTCTTTTAATCTCAGGTACAAAATTTGATTGCCGTTTGCTAATGCTAACAAAAGCAAAAGCAGCTTGTTTTAACTTTTCACGTGTCAGATTCGGAGGGTCGGCCTAGTTGGCATGTTTGTGATTCTGTCCTTTTCTTTTTTAACCAGTAATAAGATAAGTCACCAAACGATCCTTTTCTTGCTTTAAAGATCTGAGACGTACACGTGGCTCTCCAGTTCTTCAACGGAACAAGTCATGGTTAGTCTCACTGTACCTGATGACATAACGACAGAGATTCCTGGACTGTCTCAGTTTCCGGGTCCCACCATCCCCTGTAACGTCGCATCATCGCCATCGTCAAGGTCCACATCTTTAATCATCAAGCCCTCTCGAACTAAATCATCAACCCACTCGGATCTTGACACCTGGACATACGCTCGATGCCAGGTCACCCACGAGTCAAACTCGCCCGACCACATGCGTTCTTCGGTTGTTTTATAGCTGTCAAAGATTAGAGCCTTTTCGTACCATTTTTAGAATTATTTAAAAAACCAAAAATAATTCTTTTTTAATTATTAAAATACTAAATCGTGAGGAAACCCTTTTGTGTTGAATGCGCACAGAGGCGCATGATAGAATAGGATGATGGTGCGAGAACTGTTTTGTCGTAGGCGGTGTCAGGTGGGCTGTCGTTTTGCAATGGGTCTATAATTCAGTTAGGTTGGAATAAATCGGCGAT
>JANKKB010027604.1:0-11303 GCA_026225775.1 Bursera palmeri | reverse complement strand
GTTGGATTAGCATGCATGATACCATTTTGGATTGTGGGAATGGTGGATGGTGTTGCTGAGCTGGTCCGAAATGCATCAAGTTATCTTTCATAGTTTTCTTCGTCTTGTACTCTTTGCTTATAGTCATGTTGTTTACATTTTTTTCAAGCCACGAAAGGATCTACACCAAATATACTTCTCAGTATTGATTGGTTTAGTAAAGACATCTTCTAGGTATCTTTCATGTGAATCTTTTGCATATCTATAGTTCATTTTTCCATTACTTCTCCAACAAAATTATATTAAATGCCTATATGCTTTATCTTGGAATGAAAGGTTGAATTCCTTCCAATGTGCAAGGCATTTTAACTGTCACAAAAAAAAAAATCTTCTCTTGTTTGTGACCAAGCTTCTCCAATAACCTTTTGATCCAAATAGCTTCTTTACAAACCTGTGTAGCTACCATATATTTCGCATCTGCTATAAATAATGCCACAAAAATTTGTAATTTTAAAATCTAGCTCATAACTCCTCTTGTAAGTGTAAACACATAGCTCGCAATAGATTTTCTCTTATCAAGGTCACCTGCAAAATCTGAATCAACATAGCCTCTGACAATGAATTCTGATCCTCCATAACATAATACAACATAGAAGGTCTTTTTTATGTATCTAAGGATCCTCTTAACATAAATCCAATGCTCTTTTCCTGGATTTGCTATGAAAGAACTAACTGCTTTTACTACTTGTGCAATGTCTAGTCTTATACAAATCATAACAAATATTAAGGTTCCCATTATTGATGCATACGACACTTGAGACATCTTCATCCTTTCCGCTTAATTGCTAGGACTCATACTTGAGGATGATTTGTAATTTACAGTAAGTGAGGTAAAACTTAGCTTACAATCTTGTATTTTGAAGCGATACAAGAATTTCTTCAAGTAATTCTTTGAGAGAGCCAAATTTTCCTTTTTTTTTTCTTAGTGAATTTATATCCCTAGAATCTTATTTGTTAGTTTTAGATCCTTCATGTCAAACTCCATAGCCAACCGTGCCATTAATTCTTAGAGTCGATCTTTGTTGATACTTGACACAAACATGTCAACCACATATAACAACAAGATAATAAAATCATTATCACCCTTAAACTCTAATTGTATGAACAATAGTCTGAACCAAGTCTATTATATCCAAGGCTAATTATGAAATAATCAAATCTCTTTTACCAATATCTTGACACCCTTTTTAAGTTGTACAAAGATTTGGTTAAACTGCAAACTAAGTTCTCTTTACCCTTTTTTTTCAAAACCTTCTGGTTAAAGCATATAAATTTCTTCTTTAAGTTCTCCATGAAGAAATGTGATTTTCACATCTAGCTGATATAGATATAAGTCAAATATAGCACACATAGCCAGAACTACTCGAATTTTAGTAAGTCGAAGGATAAGAGAAAATAAATAGTTAAATTCTTTCTGAGCATAACCTTTAACCACCAGTCTAACATGATATTGTTTTACTTGATCATTGCCAGATTGTTTGATATTGTAGACCCACTTATTTCCGATGACTTTCCTTCTCAATGGTAGTGATACAAGTTCTCATGTTTTATTCTTGTGCAAAGTTTCAATTCCTTCTAATATTGTTGTCATCCATAAATATACACATGAACTATTTGTTGCTTCTGCAAAAATTAGAGACTCTCTATATTTTATTAGGAGATTGTAGGTAATATTGCTTGCCATGACATACTCTGAGTGCCAAGAAGGTGTTATTCTCTCTCGAGTTGATTAGCGAACTTCAAGTGTTAACTCGATCGGTTCTTGTTCATTGTGCTCTATAACTACTATGGAAGAATATGACTTTTCTTATTCTAATGGTTTTTCTTCCTCTATAATTATAGTCTCAATACTCTTCAATATTGTGTTATCATCTTCATTACTCAGTCGTTTGTCTTCTACAAAGATAACATCTCTACTGATGATAAGCTTATGGGTAGTACGATCTCATAGGTAATATCCCTTTACTCCATCAACATACCCCAAGAATATATATTCTGGATTTTGGATCCAGTTTCATTCTTTCTTAGTTATTGTACATAATGCAAACAAGGCTTTCAAAAATATAATCATCGTTTTCAATAGTCATAATTAGGGATCCTTCTGAGTTGTCGTACATAAATCTCATCGTCGATTTCATAATACATTTATCTAGATCAAAACCAAGTTTTGTATATAATAATTCTATCAACTGATTACATCTAATATCTCTTGAGATTGTCTACACCTTTGCTACAACTTAGAAAGTGTTACCCAAGTATAGGTAGTCTTAATTATAGTCCTCGGTAAGTCCAAGTATCGTATCCATAGGGAGATTATTATCAAGATCAAATGATATTTATTTCAACGTCTAATATTCAAAGCAAAGGAAATGTAAATGAAATGTTGGTTGGTTTTAAAGATAGAAATTACCAAGTACGAAATTAAATTCAAGTAAAAATAACATTAAGGCATCGAAGATCCGCACTCATTTGAATTGTAGAAAGTATTCTTGATCCTTTTTATAACTCAATTGACATTAACTAAAGAGTATAACAACCTTGCGACCACCCATGCCTTAACACCACCATTCAGTTGCGTCTACCAACAATCACTATAATGCATAATAATATAAGCTTTATTCATTATCCTATAAATCCAATTGAAAAATATAAGTTATAAAAGTGCAAAACATTAATTTGACACAAAATTTGAGTGTACAATATAGTTCTAGATTTTGGACCTCCAGCATATTAGTCCGTTGTGATTCGTACGATATGGCTACCGGCTTGTGGAGGTCCATTCGGTCCAAACCTATAGACCTTGGCAGTTAGATGGTCCAACCAGATCGACCCATGATGGTTTGACAAGTAAACGCCATTCAGACCGTTATGGGCCACCAATCAAGACCGTTAGACCTCCACAAGACGAGGATACTCTAGCAATCTGAATAGTTGGCTATCATGGTCCAACAATCCTTTTTTCTACACTTCATGTTTTAGTCTAAGATTTTGAGACAAATCGTTCTAACTTCTTTTTTCTTACAAAAAAAAAAAAAGGTCCAAATCTTTCACTGCTACACAATTTTAAACTATTAAATAAGCATTTTTCAATTTTAATCAATGAATGGGTTTATTAACAAAATGAAATTTAGTTAGAAATGAGAGATCGAAACTTACCTTTACAACTTTAGATGGTCACAAAATGCTTTCGAAATATTGATTGATACTTAGTGTTGTGGAGAGTGAATAAATGAGAGCAAGAGTATGAATTTGGAGTTGAAGTTAATATGTTGAAAGTAAGGTAGAGATGTTGAGACAATAGTAGGGTACTATAGAAAGAAGGGTAATTTAGTTATATTAGGTGTGAATGGTTAGGAAAATCATATAAATTTCGAGGTTGATTATTTTTTAAAAACCCCCATAATTTGGACTATTTCTTATAATTTCTCAGGAGAAATCGAATATTATCATGCCACTTTTTGTGTGTTAAACTCAATAAATTAAAATTCCAAATAACATGATATTGCATCATATTTGTTTAAACCAAAAAAAAGTTCACCTGTCACTAGGTCAAATTTTAAGGTCATTGAATTGTTTGGTACTGCCAGTCATCTCATCTTTATTGACATAATTCTTGGAAGTTACACAAATTCCTCAAACAACAAAGCATGCTGCCTTGTATAGAGCTCCTATGAAACCCAGTAGGAATCTGGGTTCAATTTCATATCAGAAAATTCTAGACTTTTAACTAAACCTCACCTAGATTACGAGGATCAACTAGTACAAATCTGCAATCAACAATTAGATAGTCCAAAGTGCATGAAACAAATAATTTCAGAAATAAACAAAGTCCACTATTCAGGTTTCAATTTTCTAAAAATCCGATCATACATAACTGGGGAAAACCTTGAAATAGAAGCTCGATACAGAACTAATAAAGCAAGCCAACAATACATTATTGCAATCAATTGAAAATGAATTACTGATACAATTTTTTTGCTAATGTCAGATGAAAAATAGTGAAGGCAATGGCGGTGAAGGCAGAAACTAACAAAATAGGGAAATTCCTGCTACTTTATCTTGTCTCCAACTGTGTATGAAAAAGTTAACCTTTTACTCAAAACAATTGCACACTACAAACACAGAACTAACATTGTCGTCATTTTCGTATCTGAAGTACAATGTTGATGCTGAAGCTGAACCTAAAGTTAAAATACCACGAAAACCTGTGAAACAGATAAACTAAGATCACATCACATCCTAGCTATAAATTACCAAACATATAGGCTTATTATTTGTAAACACAGTTTTGTCAAGGCTTGATCAGAGTGCATCACCACTGTAATTCAGAAGTAAATCTAACAAAACATCTTAAAAGTTGTTCTCCATAACATAAAATGTTTTATTAAGTACTCCCTAAGCAGTTTCTCATTTCAAAAGTGAGCTCACCTTAGCAGTTCTTGAAACATCAAGTGAAACCCAATGGAAAAGTTTTGATTGAAAAAGAACAATAACAAAATAAATTGGAATTACAAAAGCCTAAAGTTAAACACCATAACCAGATTATTGGAGAGCAATGAATCTAGATAAATAAAGCACCTACTGAGTAAACAATACGAACTATTTTAATCTGATAAAAGAAAAAAGATTTTACAAGACACAACCTTAGGTTATCTGCCTAATTAATTTCTGAAAATCATGCCTTCATAAATTGGGTCAACTTTTCCACTTATGCATTGATTGGATTTTGATACACTATCTTTTAAACATATTTGACTCTAGAAATTAGCTCCTACAAATTAGGGCAACTTAGTTTACTTTCGTCACATAGGGTACACCTTTACCTGTTTATATGTATAGTATTTTATATATGAAATATAAATTTTTGGAGTGTTTCCTCCTTCATAGTATCAAAGCCAAAATGATCTTATGATTTTCTTTTTTAATCCCTTAATCGTGTTAAAAGACATATAATAATAATTTGGTTATATCTGGCTTACTTGTAAGAACCTCATACGAGGCTTGAAAAGTCTAGTTCAAGTACAAGTACCTGTGAATCCTTGCACATAAAGGACGTATTCAAAGTTGAAAACTATAGTTACACTCACAACCTACAAGTTTAAGTTTTCAGGTAAACTGGTTTATTAACACTGTATAATAAAGCAACAGCTAGACAAAGAGAACATAGCATTTAAATTGCAAGAAGAATCTATTTTATGAGAAAATTATCATTTTAAATTATTATGCACTATAATAAAAAATATAGTCGAACAGTGTTTTGCATAAGATAGTTCACAGACATTTCACCATATTTAAACTCTTTCTATAAAATTAAAAAGTTGAATCAGCATGAGCATTACCTATCTCAAAACAAAAGACTACATAGTCCAGAGAAAAGAGCACAAGAAGCGAGTCTTTTCACCATTCTCCGCTTCCTCTTCCTCTTCCTCTTCAAGATTCCCCTAAAAGATATGTGCTTCATGCCTGCCCCAAAGCATCACAAAGCTTTGAAACTCGTCGTCTAAGTAATGGCTCAAGACGGAATGAAGGAACCTCGCTGTGCCACTTTTTAGCTTCATACATCTCATTCCATGCCTGTACTATCTCATCCATTTTAACTCCTAGACCTGAAATCACAAATTGAACAAATATATTTCTAAGCACCATTCATATGATTAGTTTCTGATACAAGATCTAGAACTAGGAAATTACGTATTACCTTCCACAACATGATCATTTGAACAATGGTTCTTTATCATAACAACTACATCTGTTGGAGATGCTCCAGCAAGCTCAAACTTCTTAACTGCTACTTCCAAACATTCTTGCCAGACCAGTAACCCAAGTTTGTATTCCATAATGGATCGCTCAAAGAGAATGGTACCCCACAAGATGTTTATTTGGGACCTTAAGAAGGTAGCTTGCTCTTCAGCTTCATCTGTAGATATATCTTTAAATAAACCATGCAACTCAGTTTTCTGTGACATGGTATTAATTTCCTTTCCTTTGGAAAGTTCATTTAGGCGTTGCCTTTCAAATTCTTCCCACATCTGCATGCCCCTGTCTATATTTTCCTCAGCATTCTTATAAAGTTTTAGAACCTCTGTAGAAGGCCATGTATCCAAATTGACATTGGTACTCACAGCATAATACCAAGAGAGTTTTGCCTGCTCAAATTGCTGTTGACCTAGAGCTAAAAGCCCCTCATAGAAATCTGGTTTGATTCTTAATGCTTCTCCGTATCTATTCCCAGCTGTTGTATATTCTTCTAGAGCCCAAACAAACGCGGTTTGTTTTAGTTGAAGTGTAGATTCTCTCACAGCATCTTCAGTAAGGTAAACGCTCTTCCTTGCCCTTGACATGTGAACATTTCCCCAGTTGAAGAATGCTAATGCTGTCATCTCTTGGAATTTATCTACTACTTTGTTGAATAGGCCTTGGGCTTCTTCACTTGTAACAGTTTCCTCCATAGCCTCAGAGTATGCCTCCATGCCAAGCTCATGAAGGCTCAAGTATGTATCAGAATCTAAACCAACATGGTTTTTGAAAAGCTGAGCAAACTCAATTATCCAGTCATCTAAATAATATGATGCTTCTTTTACTTTCTTACTGTCTTCAACATTTCCATTTTCAACACTTTTTGATTCTAAATCAGGTGAGTGCATCTTCTCATTCTGAAATCCCTTATAGAGAGGATCCTGGCCAAGATTAACTTCTACTATATACAGCCTGGTAGAACCTTGTAATTCTGCTGATGCTTCAGCCCATCTTAGTTCTTCATCAGTTGTGATTGTGACCAAATCCCCCTCATCATCCTTGTATTTAATAAGAACTGCTCTCGAGCTTGGGAACCGATCACTTATAATCTCTCTAAGATGCAGGAGACTGCAATTCAGAGGCAGCTGAGCAACTCTTATGTCCTTCTCATACACCAACTTTACAGTTTTCTTTGGCTCTTCCTCATTTGTACTACTAAGTTTCTCTTCAACAACCACCTTATCCTCGGCCTTATTTTCCTCAAGTTTTTCATCAATCTTCTTATCCTCAATCTTTTCATCAATTTCATCTTCAATCTTCTTTTTTTCAGGTTTGCTTTTTTTCTTCTTTGTCTTCTCTTTCACCACTATAGGCACAATTGAAGCAGGAGGAGCTTCAGCATAATCTGGAGGCAATTCAATTACAGTATCATTCACCCTTAGCCCCCTGCTCTCTAGTTCTCTCTTCACCCTTTCTGCAATCTCTAATGCCATAGCATTATTTTTCTCCACGTTCAAAACCATAGTAACATCTTGGAATGCCAAATCTAGCCTATTCAAAGTTTCATAACACCTAGCCCTCTTTAGAAGTGCTTTACTGTACTTTGGTGTGACTTCTAGTGCCAAATTGCACTCATGGATTGCCCTCGGATATTCACTCAGACCCATCTGCATATAGCATGCTGCCATGTTACTTCGAAGATAGGATACATCTATATGATTACTCGGAAGTAATTTGAGGGCTTTCTCATATTTCAGCATAGCTCCTTCTTGGTCCCTCTTTTGAAACAACTTGTTACCCTCATCCTTCAATTCTTGAGCCATGGCAATGAAAATTGCCGTGTCCTCATCATAAGCTCTAGGACTATTACCCCTAACCTTGCTTTGCTTCGGACTACGGTCGGATCTAGGACTATTATTCCCAAACTTGTTTTGCTTTGCACTACGGTCGGGTCTAGGACTATTATCCCCAACCTTGCTTTGTTTTGCACTACCATCATCCAGGCATACATCTATCTGTTCCTTCTCCATTTAATCAAACCAAAATACTCACTATCCAATCCAAAAACACACCTCAAAAACTGAATAACATTGGCAAATTGAATCCAAGCTCTCAAACAAGTTTAGTAACACCTCCCAACAACGAAAGTTACATAAACCTCCACAGAGATTCTAAGTAACTCAAAGACAGCTTCAAGCACTAGTTTTGCCTTATTATTCACTCCTTAGATCCTCACAACCCAATCCAACAATAAATATAACAAATCAGAGAACAAAATGACACAAATTGAAAGCTCTTAAACTACAAAACCCAAAAACCATTATCAACATAAATCCCCAGCTGGCTTATAATTCCATTAAACACAAACTTCATAGTCCCAAGTTTCTCCTCCAACCTCCAACACGTTATGTATCCCCTTATCCTACCAGCATGACCATAAAAAACCCAAAAAAAAATTATAAAAACAAAAACAAAAAACAACAAAAGCAAAAAATTTTCTCTCTCCAAATCAGGCTTTGCTACTATATCTTCAAAAATAAACAAATCCCAATTCAGAGAGAAACCAACACCACAAATTTTAGCTAACAACACCGCTTTTGCAAATTGCTTCAAGAAAATGAAAATATGTGCAATGAAAACTTATCTCGAAAACGAATTGGTGCCTGTTGAAGGAGCTTGGAAAATTTCCAGGGAAAGTTGCAGCGAGAAAGTCTGAGAAATGAGATATGAGATAAAGAAAAAATAAAAAATAAAAAAAAGGAACACCCTCTCGTGCTTTCGTAATTTTCAAGATTTTCACGAGCTTAAACGTAAACGCCACGAGAAGCTAAGAAAACAAATCCAGAACTATAAAAATATATATTTTTTGTTTTCCTTGTTTTAGAAGGTTGAAATAAAATAATGGTGTGAGTGCTTCCATTTTCCAATTCCCACTTGGTTACGTTGATTCCAAGTTTCTTGGGGACGTTTGATTTAAAGTTAAAAGCATAGATGTTATTTGACTATTCTCGTTTGTCGTTGGAGTTGGCTAACTTGCTTCATCAAGACACCATTGCAAATAAAACAAAGGGATATTTCACCACACCCTCGATATCGAGGTTAATCATAAAATTCACTTCAACTCTTATATTTTAACAAAATAACATTAATAAATCTAAAATATACAAAATATTAATTTCAAAGGCTTTTAAATTTTAATGGTTCTCAGTAATATTTCTCTAAAATAAAACAGACATTCACTAACCTTGCTAATATATCTATCGAACTCTCGTATGATCACTTACACTTTCGAAAGTCGAATAAACTTCTCTTGTTATTAGTTAATTCCGTTCAAACTTTATGGGAGATCAATGAGTTTGGCTTGTAAAGATGAATAAATACATGAAAACAAGATGACCAACTTTATTGATGTCCATTTAATTTAACTACCTACGGTAACTATATAATTATGGGGACTTGATAATTTCCTTATATATTGAGCAATGATATACCTTTCTAGCAAGCATATAACACTACAAGAAATACTATATTTTTCAACCAAAAAAAAAAAAATTGTTGCAAAATATGGCTATTTTGTCGCCAATAATTTTTCGTAACAAAATAGAAATCGTCCTCATCTAGTCACGGAATCCTCGTTGCAGAAAGACTTTAAGACTAAATTCGAGTTGTTGCAAAATGACTTTTTTACCAACTTTCTCATTTTATAATAGATACAACTTTGTTATTAAAAGTTTTGTTAAAGTTTGAGAAATAGTGAGAAAACCTAATTCGTGTCGAAGTTACTTGGTTGCCGATGAATTCATTCAACAACAAATAAATTTTGAATAGGAAAATATGTTTTTAGGACTTATTTTTTAAAAGAAAATGAAATTTAATTTTTTCTAAAGATATTTATTGAAAATAATATATAATTGGTTATGAAATGTTATGTTATGAGACTATCTATTTTTTTTTATTTGAATATTCAACTCGTCATTACTTTACCTTTATTGACAATTATATTAATCATGTAATCTCAATTTAACATTTTTAATGACATATCAATCAATTTAATAATTTAATAGAAAAATAAATTTATGCATTGATATTTTGTTACATATCGGTCATTTTATTAAGGTTATAATACAGTATATTATAATACATTATTAGTTTAATCATAACATTATGCTGAATTAATTTTATATTGTCTCAGTTATCATTACCAATTTCACATGGAAAGTTACCAATAATGTTATATAAAAATAATAAAAACATATAATATAATACTTTTATAAATAAAGCAATCATACAAATATCATAATATATTTTATATTAGTTTCGTTATTCATCGTGCCATAAAATCACCGTTGATAGTATTCATATGAACAGAATATTTCTTACCAAAAATAATTTAATCTATTGATTAATTATTTTGTAATAATAACATATTTTTGTAATAATTATTTTTTTCATTAATATTGTCCTTTAAGCAAAAGGGGAACATTGATCCTGCAAGTCGGGGATGGCTTCCGATACTGCTGAAAAAAAATAGTCTATTAGTAAGATAGATAGCTGATCGTTATAATGCTTGAATCGAAAAGGTTGATATTATATAATTTTGTAAAGACACAATATTTGAATTATAAAAATACATAAAGAGTTGTAATGATTTATATAAGAGTTATATCATTTTGTAAAGACATATGAAGAGGTAATAAAATTATAATGGTTTATATAAGAGTTATACGTTTTTATAAAGACACCTGAAGAGGCTTATGATGTCTATAAATATAGTATAAATGTTTTAAATAAAATAATGTTGTTGTTGTTGTTGTTGTTGTTGAATAATTAAGAAAACATTCTTGTATTCTACTTTCAACATCTGAAAGAGAATTACAATAAGTCAATTTACTAGATTTCTAAATTGACAGTACAAAATTTTAGAAATAACAATTATATCTTGGGAACAGTCTCTTGTAGATCTTTAATCATTAAAATGAGAGAAATACTATTTTAAGATATTATATTTATTTATACAAATCTCAATTCTTACAAATTAATATATATTATTATTTATTTTATTTATATCACTAATTGCTGTGTTTCAATAACTCTTTGATGAAAAAGGATGCTACAGAAAGGGCTAATTTTTTTTTCCTCCACTTCGAAGCTGAGCAGATAAAAAGGATCCCATTGAGTATAAGTAATGGGCTGCCTGAAAATCGACTGATATGGCAATTAACATTGGTTACTATTAATTAATTTCGTAACGAGATAATTTTAAATAGTACCCTTGTGTTTTAACATAATCTTAACTAGAAAGTAAGTTTATCATTTTCATCAACAAGACCCTGAGGTTTGTTTTTTTTAATCAAGTACTAATTTAACCCTTAAAATACAGATTTGCCCCTACTGAATTTTTTTTTCTTAATTTTAAAAAATTTTAAAGTAAAAATTTTAATACATATTGCCCCTATATATTTCCTTATTGATTTTATTAATAAGTAGAAATTTTTTTGTTATGGAAGTATAATTTTTTATTTTTTATT
>JANKKB010027603.1:14554-24625 GCA_026225775.1 Bursera palmeri | reverse complement strand
CCATCATTAACTGTTAAGAGTTTTTGCATGTTGGGCTCAGCTCCCAATCTCTAAATATCAACCAATTTCTTATTGAAGCGGTAGAGCAAGATCAGATGAACCAGTTTTCCTCGATGTTGGGTCACCAAGTGATGAGAAGAGTGGGCGTTGACCGTAATGTATTGAAGTAGGCAAAGATAACACACTTGGACGAATAGCAAGGAGATGTGTTTAAGATGATACAGGTGGTTGGTGGTGATGAAATAGAAAGGTAGACAAACCATTGTCTTAGAGTTAGTCAAGTTTTAGTTCGGCTTCATCTTGTGAATTTTATGAATACGGTGTTGTGTTTCCATTTCTTTTTTGTGGAAATTCTCAAAACCATTTGAAGTTGAAGATTGGGTTCAAATATGCTACCTGAAAGAATGCTTTTCAAAACAAATTTCAACGGCTTAAACAATGACAATGTTCTGGAGAGCAACGTCAATGTTTTTTATATACATTCTATCTAAAGAAGAAAAGAAAACCTTTGCATCGATGCAGACGGAATGAAACCGAGGAAAAAAAAACCAATCTCACTCTAAATCTACACCATTAAACACTAATGAAGAAAAAATAACTAGACAAACATCACTTCCATTAAAGAGCTTTACAGAGTTAACCGAGTACTCAAACTTATTATACTCAGCCTTTCATCCAAGCACAGCTCCCTTCTCCCTAGTTAAATTTCAAGAATCAAACACAGGATTCCACACGAATTAGCAATCATTCCCAAGCTAACTCCTGTTTATATTATGTAGCAATCTCATCAACTTCTGAGTTAAATACGAAACTAGGAAAAGTGGTTGTGATGTCCCTGCATTCAAATTAGGAAAGTTGATATCAGCAAGAAGCTAATGAGATTAGTGTGTAACGTCGTCAGAAAAAAGCTACACTCTTTACGTACCTCAAATAGGGTAGGGTCATGATCTTTAATAATGAAGGGTTTTTAGAAACAAAATTCTGCCATTCAGATTTATCTATCTTGCCATCGTGGTTCACATCGGCATCCAAGAAAGTCTATGGACAAGAGTTCAAACATGGTAAACTGAAGGTGCCAATAAATGCAAAAGCTAAATTCAAACATACAAAGAAGTAATATAAAAAGATGATTGGAAAAGGATTATTGCCTTAAATGAGCATGTGGATTTCCATCATAAATCAATAGATCAAAATTGAATCAAACCCCATAAAATCCCACACAGCACTCATGTTACACCGATTATCTTTTATCTTTAAACCGCACAAATCCAGAAACTCAAATCAATTTTTTTAAATAGAATCTAATGGTTAAGCCAAAAGCTTTCTTTTTTTTTTTTTTTTTTTTTTTTCTTATAGCCAATTGTTAATAACAATATATTCACATATTGTTCAGAGGGTGTTGAGAAAGAAATGTCACACCAGGTGTCAGGTACGTTAAAATCCAGCAACTTTAGCTCACCTTATCAAGTATGATTTCAATGGTTTCATCGGCTAACTTCATTTCAGATTCACATAGAAGTGCAATCAGCATTTGCTTGACCTGCCAAAATCACATATAATGAATTTGCCTGCAAAGATGGTTAAGTAACGGATAACTGAATCAACAAAGATATCTGATATATGTATGACAACTTTTGTTATTTCTTCACCACTTATCTAGACTGCAATTTAAGCTAACCAGCACATTCAGAAAACCAAATTAAGCTCGGGAAGGATACTCATTCTGATATGGGAGAGCAAAATGTTTAGTTGCAAGATAACCAACAACCATCACAAATTAAAGACAAAAGGAGCAACAAGGCCTATAGCACTCTATTGAATTGTAGAAAAAAGCTTCTGAGGTTGACAATTGCGCCATGGAGTTAATGATCTAATTCTCAAGCCTAGTCAAATAAGTTTCCAGAGAAAAGCATAAAGTGGGTCCAAAACTTGCTTTGACAGAGGAAATGAAAAGAACAACCACCAACGTACCTCTTGACGCTCAATAAATCCAGTACTATCCAGATCGTAAAGCTTAAATGCAACTGCAAAGTGATTCCAAATATTACATATAATAATAAAAGAAAAACACAACATTCTAAGTTCACATAATTGAAAGTCAGCAAATCAGATTCAGCCAACTTACAATCGATCTTGTCTTCATGCGGTGTGTTCGGATGAAAGACATTGAGAGATCTAACAAAGTCACCAAAATCAATGACTCCCTTCCGTTTGACATCAAACAGGTCAAAGATCTGCACACAAATTATTGAATGTCAGAATCTCAGAACAAATACAAAAATTGACAAGGTGTGTATTGCTAGTAGTGCAGGTTATCACAGATACCCGGTTGGCAAACAGATTCTCCTTTTTTCGGTTTTTGAAGAGCGCCAATTGAAACTCTTCCTGCATACACACAAGAAAACTTTAATATCAAATGTAAAACATCTCGAATCCTAAACGACATACGAATATCTACTTATTGCTTTATTTGTAATTCAATATCAAATAAGCTGTGCATAAGGCGAAAATTAGATTGGCATGGTTCAAGAAAAATAAATATGTTGAACTCAATATAGTGAATCCTAAAAGGCTACCTACCTGCAAAAGCATCACTAGCACTTTTCAATAGATCTGTAATTCTAAACTGTTTGACCACATAAATTTCTTGTGGCAACCAGCTTCTCAGCCAACAATCAATTATCAGATCTCTTTCAAACATAACCTAAATCCTCCCCTGTATCTTAGCCCTAACCCTATGGCCTATGTTACTCCAGCAGACTTTTTCTTTCCCCATTAATCTTCTTTTTGTTGACGGGGTGGAGTGGGTTTGTTGAGGGAAAATGACTGACTGTCATGAATTGCCATCCATGGGAATAAGATATCTAATGAGCAAAGACAGTGCTATTTAATTTATTTGCCCACAAACAGGGCTAATGCATCATTATATGTAATGTATATATGTTTATATGCATATGCATATATGTAGATAGACGAGGAAAGATCTTAGTTGCAAGCAATTATGCACCACAAAATACCTTGCTTATTAATCCATCATCAATGACAGAACTGCTGATCATCTTGAACAGTTCAAAAAGTGCTTCAACTTCACTAACACTAACTGGAGATCAGAAAAATCATTGAAGATCAATACAACTTACTACAACCAAAATGGGTGCACACATGCAAATAGGCAAAAACAGGCAAGGAAAGAAACAGTCACAAGAATGGATTGCATAAGAAAACTCCATAGTGGCGAGAAGATTATTGACATCGTTACAATCAGCAAGAAGTACACCTTTTTCCACTCCATGGTTCTCTCAAACAGAAAACCAATCTAACTTTTTTCATTATAACTCAATACATAGTTTCAACATAACACTAAGCCAAGCTACATTTAGAACGCTATCTCCCTTTTGAGATTTTTTCCCCTTTAACCACAATTAATATGTCAAGAAAAACATATACACATCACAAATCAAAACGCAAAACAAAAATTCAAAAATAGAAGGCATTCTGCTCCTCGACGTCCAATTTGTTATCGGTTCACCTTTAAACGATAACGTTTGGAATACTTAACTATCAATCAAAGCAGCATGGAACCATTATTTGTTGAAACTAAAACCAAAAAATAAGGAAGACGAACCACAATAATCCATTCTCATTTCAATGAAACAGAGAGTAAACAGCTACTTACAAGCAGTTTGTGCAGCGAGAATTACAGGGTCCTCGTGCCCAGGGGACTGTCTTGCTACTTTAGATTGAAAACAGCCCATTATCGACCAAAGAAGCAACAACCAAAAGAAAAAATAAAGAAGCCGAATGCACCAGAATACAGCGCCTAGACTTCTTCAGTAACAATTTATTGCTTCGGACACCACCTTCATGTTATTCCTTCAAATTACACAGGAACCCAGATTCATGCTATTAGTAAGCAGAAAAATAAACCCAATAATATTTATAATAAAAATAAAAAATAAAATAAAATTCTTTGCTTTAATTTGTAAAACATAGTGTTTAAAAACGACAACCACCATTCAAAATTAATATATCTAGAAGAAGGGTTGAGAAGAACAATAATAAAAGAAGATGGGTAGTCATCTAAGCAAAAAATAAATAAATGAAATTCACAATAATGTTGTTTCTCTTTTTCCAGTGCTTAACAATTAAGAAATAAACATTAAAAGGAAATTCAAGTAAATGATACACACAAAATCCCAGATTTAATCTCCTCTTCGTTTCTTTATTTTTCCTCCAGTTTCCGAAGAAACAACAAAGAGGAAAAACAAAAGAACGAAGAGACGCAAAGACCCATAAGAACAACAAGAACAAAAATAAAACACTATAATTTCTTGAATTTTTTGTATATATATATGTACCACACACTTCCTAACACTTAAATTTTAATCACGAAATTCAGAAGAAAAAAAATTCCGAAAATAAAGCAAACCACGATAATTATTCAAATTTTTCGAACAAAACGTTATTGTAATTAAAAAATAAATCCAGAACAAAAATAGCAATGTCAAATATAAATTAAATAAATAAATTACCGCCAAAACAATCGGCCGGGGAATGCCGCGTCGCAGTACGACTTCTAATTGCTTTCTATTCAATTTTAGTTACAACCAAAAAAAAAAAAGGACGGAAAATTTCAAGAGATAAGAGATGGGTGACTGTCAGCTAAATTCGATGAAGAAATAGCCGGCGCGTGAGGGTTTGGCGATGAGCTGATCGGACTGCTAAGATTGTGGCCCGGTGTCTCCAAGAAAAATCGCAAAGCTGTCTGTCGCTATGGTTAATGATTTTGTTCTGTTGTCAAAGAGTAACAACGAAACTGAAGCGGGGAGCAGAAAATATAAGGAGTGGTAGGGAGCGCTGCACGTGTTTACCACGTTACGGGAATATTCTTTCATCCCGATAAATTCATCTCCTTGTCCACAATTATTTAATTTCAGATTTACGATTTTTTTTTATTTTTTTTGTTTATTATAAAGTCGGTTCTTTTTATTTAATGAAATACTTTAACAATAAGGTAAATAAAAATAGTGTTTACTATTTGGAAATTGTTGGGAATCCTAGCTTTGTCTTCTGAATTCAATTCACATGGGCAGTTGGGTCACGGGTCTATTATGGATGCTCATTGAGAATTGAGATTGAATTGACTGTGACACTTTTCTGTAGCCTATTAGAATTTAATTTTTGATTCTCTAGTCATAGTTGTTCGGTGCAAGAAATGGACTACTCCAATTGTGTTTTGGCACGAAATTGAAAGTTGGATTACTTTGATTCAATTGCTTATTGTGAATAATACTATAGAAGGTGAAGGACCACAAATTTTCCTATTGAGTTCTAGAATGTGTTGTTAATTCAAAAAAATACATTATCACTTTCACATTAAACTGGATACTTTCGTCATGTGTTTATATGTATTTTGTAAAAATAATAATAATAATAATAATAATAATTTCTTTTTTGAACATATTGAGATAGATAGAAGGAAATGATTTTTTAATACCATATCTTGTAGATAAAGAAAATGATTTAAATTATTTTTACAACTATATATTATATTCAATCTTAACCATCCAAAAATATATATTCTAATTTATTCAAATATTTTCAATACCTAATTTCTCATAATAATTATTCTTTTTATAATTTTATTCTCAATTTAATCCTAAGATATGTGAAATTAATTGATAATTATGTAGTGGATAAGAATAATACTATGATCCAAAGTATCTTTACGATTTCTCATTCAAATGATGTAGATTCAATAAATGCGTGATAAATATAAAATATATCGGTATAATAAATGATATAATAACTTTAAACTAATACCACGTTATTTCGGATATGTTATTTTTAATACCCTTAAATTAATAATATACGATTTGAATATACAATTAAATATTTTTTTTTGAAATTTATTTTATTATTTTTATAATTAAATTTTTAAATGAGGTAGAATTTACGGATTAGCTAATTTGGAGTATGATTTATAAAAATATCTGTGTTATAAATGTGAGTTAAAGAAAGCTTCAAAAATCAATAAATCTTTGGGATAAGTATGAAAATAATCAAATTTTAAAAGAATATTTTCAAATATAATTAAATTATAATTTATTTATTTTTTATCATCTAACCCATTTACAAATCAACTGGTAAGAACCCTAACTTAAGATTTGATTATTTGATGCTATTTCTCCACATCGTTCGGTTGATCGGCTACCACGATACGACTCGGCCACGATTTGCCAATGTGATAGGACCATCTTGTTTCGTATCTGTCCCCACAAACGTAGAAGACAAAGAAGAATCATTAAACGAGCTTCTGAGGTTGTAGTTGTCTGTGACACTTATTAAGCAATACATGTGCATCATTAAAGGAGAGATTTGTACAATTCTATTGCTAATGAATACTCCAACCAGTCACATGGCCTTGTTGGGCTATATAAAAATACTAAGGTGTTTCCTTGTGCAATTTTGATCCATTCATTGACGGAATCAAAATAGTTTTGGGAACCGGACAACCGAACGATTGCAGCGCGCCCATCAATTCCCAGGACCATGAAGTAGTTGTTGTAGGTAGAATTGGAGTCTATTACTAGCTTAGCCTGTTCCTTTCGTATTGACCCTGGTTGCATCTCACGGGAAGCTGTGGCCCTGTGGGCTGCAAGTGGGTTTCTGGTTTCTTTAATATGTTTGGTGCTATATGTTAACAAAGACTTTCTGGTAAAGAATTCGAAGTTCATAACGAATTGTTGTTTGATATATCTTTATAATTCGAAAAAGTCATAGCTTTGACATTTATATTGTTTCAATATGTAACTTTTTCAATCAAAATTGAGATGAATGATTCCATTAAGTGATACCATTAAAATATTATTCATAACTTGAGATGAATGATTCAAAACAACTACCGATTTGGTTATACCTACCAATATTATTCATAAATTAGCCAAAAGAAAATCCTATCAATAGTTATGAAGCGTTTCAGAAGTTGATTGGTTATTGGAAGATCATGCATGCACCGCTGGTAATATTTGTTGAAAACTATATTGTTACGTGCTTGTAAATATTTCTTAGCGTTGGCTCCGTTCAAAGCACAAGCTTTCTCTCACACGGGGGAAGTTGACACATTGGACTCGCATTAGACAAAATCCATGTGAAGTTTGTTCTCAATTGCTTGCGATTGTGTTCCCTATTCGCTTTATTTACTTTTTCATATTAAAATGCAAGCATCAAGCTGCTTTGTCGGTTGGAGAATTTAGATCCATTTGCTTTGAATAAATGGGTGCTACTGTTACTTGACATTGTCCCCTTAAGCTTTTTCTTTTCTTATTTGATTTCTTTCATAGTGATGATGATTCACAACTCTAGGTGGGTCTAGCTTCTTTTCCAAGTGAGTGAATTTCGTTTGAACGGTTAACTGCTCTAAAAGCAACCGACCATTATAGTTGATAATTGTCAAGAATTGGGTGAAGAATTGACGACGAAAGAGGTTCAAGCCTCAAGGCAATGCATGCGTGAACGGTCAAAGTCGCAATTTCTGGTGGTTAATCAAAAAGCTATACACTGCTAAAGGAGCTTTCGGTAATCTTTGATTAGAGTCGTAAAGGTTTCATGTTTGTAGTAAAAAGCTTCAAGTAGTTCACAGTTGCACATACTTAATAGCATTCCAGAAGGTGATTTGGACCTCATTATTTGGACGAGGCAACACAGCTGCTTCTAGATTGCGTTGTTGGAGGGATTGGACCAAACTCTACGATATATGAGACAGATGTCCATGGTTCTTCACTCAAGGCGTCTGATTGATGATGATAGATCCCTCCCTGCCGACATCTATGATTTTTATTGGCGCTAAACATTCGTATTCCATGTAGGATGGACGAGAATAGGATAAATTCAGGCCCTGAATTTTTTTTGGACCGTCTTTAAAAAACCAGCCTGCTCTATCTCATTTAGAAGGCATATGAAGTCCATATCTTCATTGTGGGTCCTTAATAACACTTCTTGCCTAATCCTCTGGACCCAAAATGACCATTTAATCAGGTTTTAAGATATGGTCAACACGTTGGGAGTCAAGACCGACATTAAAGTTGAGTAGTAGATCAAGGTAGGCACGCAAGTCAAATCAGACCATCCATCTGGACGCTCCAAGTGCTTCAGATCAACAACACATATAAAATGATTATCTTATTTTCCCTTGCTATTTAATTTACATCCTTTAAAACGACTTGTGCATTATAAATCCTAGTTGAGAAGATGTAGGCCATTGTACGACGAAAGCTGCTATCACCCACCAAAACGTGGGACCCAACGATATGGGCCGGCCCAACTAACCACTCAACCCAATAACGTAGCCTATCTGTCTACTGCCTAGTCCACCAAACCCATCAAGACCAACCAATGCTACTCGGCAAAAGAAATGTTAACTCGATAACGGTAGACATTTTTGTCTTATGTATACTGAGGACACCGAAAGCGACTGGTGAAAGACGCAATCTACGGGCCACCCCAGAATTAAAAATGAGCAACCACGTGTTGAGATACGTACATAAGCTATATAGTATGTCAGTGTCCGTGTCTTTAGAAGCCGACATTTGGAAGCCACCCTTTACATAATACGCGTCGTTGTCTGAGTTGTAAACCACGCCTAGATTTCATAAACTACGACGACCCCGAGTTTGGGTCAGATTCACTGCTTCAGGACTTGCACTTTTACTCTCACTTAACTCTTCTCTTTTCATTCCACATCTCCCTGTCGTTTGGCTTACTACTTGTTACCTAAAATTTGTCTTAAATATCTTTATATTATTTTTTCCTTTCCTCTCTGGTTAGTTTATACTGTGTCTGTAAGGTTAAGTATTTATTTGTTTTATATAAGGGTGGGTTGTTGAGACTTTGAGAGGTCTTCTGCTCTTCTTGCTTTCGTGCATACTCTCTTTATTTTTCTTCATCTTCGTTTTCTTCGCTTGAGTCTTTTTAGTTGTAGATAAGCCATTTGGGTAGTGCTCTGTTGGTTTTGGATTTGTAAGTTATTGTTACTTCTAGTAGTTGGGGATTTCTAGTAGTCTGTTTTGTGATTTTGCTTCTTTTGGAAGATTATATCTCTGCTGTTAGTGTGTTGACTGGTGTTGGATTGGGATGGAGGAGAGATATGAGCCATTGAAAGAGCTCGGGTCAGGAAATTTTGGGGTGGCGAGGTTGGTCAGGGATAAGAAGACTAAGGAACTCGCTGCGGTCAAATACATAGAAAGAGGGAAGAAGGTAAGCAATGTTCTCTTTAGATATCTAATATTTACAATCCTGCATAGTAGGAGTGATATTGAATATTTGCTTATTGAGTTACTTGATGTATTATTTGAAACTGAGAGATATTTTTCTCTTTAATACTGATTTACAGAAATGGGTTACAGTGTTCTGTTTGAAATCCTTCTCTTGTGTGTTTTTCAATTGTTGAATCTCACGTTTAGAGCTGTTGTGTTGTGATCAAGCATTTTGGCTTTTGCTGCTTGTAGACTAAATACCAGAAGATGTTGAAAAGCATCTTCTGGTCAGAAGAAATATTCTGTTTTGGAGGAGCATGAGAGAAATTAATTCTAGATTATAGGAGAACATTGTCAATATAATGTTTGTTAATATGGCACCTTAATCTAATATTTGTGCATTTGTTTTTATCAAAAAAAGTAATATTTTTGTATTTGAGATGGAGGTGACGGACGATTTGGGATTTTGAAGAAATGCTCATTCAACGTTTAGTAAAATTAGTGAATTCTTTCCTTTTATTCAATGAGGATGAATCACATTTTCCTCTTTACGTATGCTTTCTCGGTTGAAACATTATTCTATACATTTCTAGTTGTACCTGCATAAGAAGGGGATGATTTTTGCAATGTGCCAAGAGCAAGTTGGTTTCTGTCCTATTTTAAGTGCTTGGAATTATATCTGCTGGCCTTGGCGCTGGGCATGTTATGTTCTTGTTTCTGGTGTCTGTAGAGCTAGTCTTTAATAAATAGGGCTACTTCACAAATTAGGTTCACCTTGTGGTTGCTAGATGTTTTAAATGGAGGAAATGTCAAGACT
>JANKKB010027602.1:0-11292 GCA_026225775.1 Bursera palmeri | reverse complement strand
GAATCCACGCGATGCCGAAATCTGCTCCCTCTCTCTAATGGAAAACAGAAAATCCTGAAAAGTCCTAAAATTGATGTGACGTACTATTACTATTGCAAAAACAATGATTTTGATTATAAATAGCCTTACGTGTATCAGCCTTACATAAACCCAACATTCTGAATCACTTCCCTGGCTGCTCTAGAAGTTGCCCCGACACAGTAATAACTAATGTCCACAACAAGGACCACCACCGCTCTCATCCTCCTTAGCGGCCTCATACTCCAGCTGGCCATCACTACCAGCGCCATCGGAGTGAACTATGGCACATTAGGTAACAACCTTCCCCCACCTGCTCAGGTGGCCAACTTTCTGAAAACAAGAACATGGATTGATGCCATTAAGCTCTTTGATGCCAACCCGGATATTCTTCGTGGCTTTGCCAACACTAACATTGCTGTGACTGTCAGCACTGGAAACGGTGACATTCCGGCTCTTGCAAAGCTTCCTGCTGCAAAAGAATGGGTTGCCAAGAACATAGCTCCATTTTACCCAGCAACAAAGATCATTCGTATTGCTGTTGGTAATGAAATACTGCAGGCTAATATTAAGGAGTGGATTAATAATCTTCTTCCTGCCATGAAGACTCTTCACGTGGCTTTGGTTCAAGCTGGATTTAAAGATATTAAGGTCAGTTAACGTTCCAGATTATGTTATCATAGAATCGATTTACATATTTTTTGTTCATGAATCAATTGTTAATGATATATTCTTGCAGGTCTCAACACCACATACTCTAGGCTTCCTCCAGAACTCGGAGCCACCAAGTGAAGGCACGTTCAGGGTTGGCTACGACAGACAAATCATCGCTCCCATGCTTCAATTCTTCCGCGAAACCAAGTCAGCTTTGATGATTAACCCATACCCTTTCTTCCTCTACTCACCAAACATAGCTAACTACACTCTTTTCAAATTCAACCATGGCACATTTGACAAGAACACTAAAATCCACTACTATAACATATTTGAGGCTCAGATGGATGCTGTATACTCGGCTATGAAGAAACTTGGTTATGCGGATGTGCCCATTGTGGTGGCTGAGACCGGTTGGCCCTCAGCTGGAGAGCCCGACCAGCCGCATGCCAATGTGGAAAATGCTGTCTCGTTCAATGGCAACGTAATTAAGAAAGTTACCTCCGGGAAGGGAACACCTTTGATGCCGAACCGGAAATTTGAGACTTACCTTTTCGCTCTCTTCAATGAGAATGAGAAGCCCGGTAAGACATCTGAGAGGAATTTTGGGTTATTTAAGCCTGATTTGACCCCCGCTTATGATGTTGGGCTTATTATCAATGGGCAGGTACGAGTAACATCAATTTGGTTGCGCTTGTACTTGTTATCTATGTAGAATATATTTAGATACAATTATCTAAATATAGTAATATTGGTTTAAAATTTAATTTAAGTTATGTTCATGTTTGATGTAGGCCGGAGCCAGGCAGAACTCGACACCAGCACAACCTCAACCGACACCAGTAGCAGCAGGAGGCAAGAAATTCTGTGTGGCAAAACCAGACGCTAAAGATAAGGTCTTGCAAGCAAACATTGACTTTGTATGCAGCAAGGGTATTGATTGCAAGCCCATTCAAGCTGGTGGTGCTTGCTTTGAGCCCAATAATGTGAAGGCTCACGCATCATACGTCATGAACGCATACTACAGCGCCAATGGCCGCAATGATTTCAATTGTGATTTCAACAAATCTGGTTTCATATCCACTCAAAATCCTAGTACGTGACTAGATTCGTTAAAGGAATTTCTATTATTCTGTTATAACATTTAACTCTTATTATTTTCTTATGATACCTAACATTTTAATTCTCTCTGCTTACAGGCAAAGACAAGTGTGTATACGCGTGAGGTCAGAGTTGAATAATCAGCAGATGGGCTATTGACTGTCAGTGCTAATTGATTGTTTGTTTTCTCAAGATGTACAATTTAGCTGTGAGATTACTTGACCACGGAAAAGTGTAACCATCTTAACCAATTAGTCCAAAGGCATTGTTTATATATGTTAATACCAAAAATTAGCACCAATTAATATATAGATACTGAGATTATATCGAGCAAAATGGCTAAAATTATAAGTTAAGAGTGATTGGTTAGGTTTTGATTCGGTTTTGATGGAAGAACAAGATTTTGGTTTTGGTTAGAGAAAGGTTCTAATGTAGGAAGGTTTTTCGATTTTGACTTTGGTATAAGTAATGATTGGAAATATGGTCTCTAATATTAATCATTTCATAACAAGTAATGGACCTTTTATGGGCTTAGACTCATATGCATAAACAATTTTGATAAGTAGAGTGTTTGCTCAAATTTATTATTATTATTTTTTATTTTTATGAAATGTTAAGTAGGATACTGATAAACTGATTTTCACGTCATTCAATTTAGAAATGCAATAGAGATTTTCTGTAAGATGATGATCAACTTCATTGCCTCCGGCACACTGCATCTCCACAATCTTCTTTCCGTGCCACTGAAACCAACTTGCCCACCATAATTTCCAACAGAAGGCTTGTGATGGCACACTCTAAGAATTACAATGCCCCTCAACAACACTCACTCAGAGATGGAGCCCTTAATTCTACCTTACCCATAATCAAATTTAATTCTCATAATTGATTATTAAGATTCAAATTTCTATATTTCTTTTACAATAGAATTATCTAATCGAAGATCATTTATAATTCAATTGAATGTTACTTTTTTTTCTAAAAAAAAAAAAAGAAAATTTATCTCAAGGAACTTATATAAAAAAACTGATTTGTTAGTCAATTAAATTTGTGAAATTTTGGCGAGGTTTTCAATTGAATTGGTTTAAGTCTATTTCCGAGTGACACTAAACCAAATCTTAAGGGAATTAGTAATAGTAATCCAAAATTTTCTATTGCTTTGTTTAAGCTTTAAAATATACTTGCGCTTCAACAACTATATGGTGAACCTTTATACAACCATTATTATCACTCAGAACAGCCACTCAAAATTGGCTTTCTAAAACATGATCACACCTGCAATTGCGATTGTCAATAAAGTTCGACTGTTTCAAATTGCTTCATGAATCAACCCGTCAAATATACACATTACACCGGCGATTTCAAATGCAAATAAAAATGAGCTTGTTTCATGGGATTTGACCTGCTAAATGCGAATGGTGGAATTCCCCTTTTCATATAACACTATTATTAGTATTTCTCATCTATTTTTAGTAGATGATTTTGATTATAAATAGGGTTAATGTATTAGACATCCATAACCCAAAATAATCGATTACTTCCCCAGGCTGCTCCACAAGTTGCCCCAACACAGTAATAATGTCTACAACAAGGACCGCCGCCGCACTCCTCCTCCTAAGCAGCCTCATACTCTCGCTGGCCACCACTACCAGCGCCATTGGTGTGAACTATGGCACATTCGCTAACAACCTTCCCCCACCTGCTCAGGTGGCCAACTTTCTGAAGACAAGAACATGGATTGATGCCATTAAGCTCTTTGACGCCAACCCTGATATTCTTCGTGGCTTTGCCAACACTAACATTGCTGTGACTGTCAGCACTGGAAACGGTGACATTCCAGCTCTTACTAAGCTTCCTGATGCAAAAGAATGGGTTGCCAAGAACATAGCTCCATTTTACCCAGCAACAAAGATCATTCGTATTGCTGTTGGTAATGAAATATTGCAGGCTAATAATAAGGAGTGGATTTATAATCTTCTTCCTGCCATGAAAACTCTTCATCTGGCTTTGGTTGAAGCTGGATTTAATGATATTAAGGTTAGTTAATGTTCCAGATTATGTTCTCATGGAATGGAGCTACATATTATTTGTTCATAAATCAATTGTTAGTGATGTATTTTGCAGGTCTCAACACCACATACTCTAGGCTTCCTCCAGAACTCCGAGCCACCAAGTGAAGGCACGTTCAGGGTTGGCTACGACCAACAAATCATCGCTCCTATGCTTCAATTCTTTCGCGAAACCAAGTCAGATTTGATGATTAACCCATACCCTTTCTTTCTCTACGCACCAAGCATAGCTGCCTACACTCTCTTCCAATTCAACCTAGGCACCTTTGACAAGAACACTAATATCCACTACTATAGCATGTTCGAGGCTCAGATGGATGCTGTATATTCGGCCATGAAGAAACTTGGTTATGCGGATGTGCCCATTGTGATCGCTGAGACCGGTTGGCCCTCAGCTGGAGAGCCCGACCAGCCGCAGGCAAATGTCGAAAATGCTGTCTCGTTTAATGGCAACTTAATTAAGAAAGTTACCTCTGGGAATGGAACACCTTTGATGCCGAACCGGAAATTTGAGACCTACATTTTCTCTCTCTTCAATGAGAATGAGAAGCCCGGTAAAACATCTGAGAAGAATTTTGGGTTATTTAGGCCAGATTTGACTCCCGCTTATGATGTTGGGCTTATTATCAATGGGCAGGTATGAATAACATC
This sequence comes from Bursera palmeri, assembly GCA_026225775.1. Classification (NCBI taxonomy): domain Eukaryota; kingdom Viridiplantae; phylum Streptophyta; class Magnoliopsida; order Sapindales; family Burseraceae; genus Bursera; species Bursera palmeri. The sequence goes on along the minus strand of JANKKB010027602.1, from coordinate 6,799 downwards.
GCTTGTCCTTGTTATCTATCTATGTAGAATACATTTGGACTATATATATATATATATAGTAATATTGGTTTAAAATTTAATTTAGGTTCATGTTTGATGTAGTCCGGAGCCACGCAGGACCATGCACCAGCACTACCTCAACCGACACCAGCACAATCTCAACCAGCTTCAGAAAAGAAATTCTGTGTGGCGAAACCAGACGCTGACGACAACGTCTTGCAAGCAAACATTGACTTTGTGTGCAGCAAGGGTATTGACTGCAAGCCCATTCAAGCCGGTGGCGCTTGCTTTGAGCCCAACAGTGTGAAGGCTCACGCATCATACGCCATGAACGCTTACTACAACGCCAACGGCCGCAATGAGTTCAACTGCGATTTCAGCAACTCTGGCGTCCTTTCCACTCAAAATCCAAGTATGTGCCTGACTAACTAGATTCGTTAAATGAATTAATATTATTATGTTGTAACGTTAACTCGTTTCATGTTTCCTAAAACATTTTAATTCTCTCTGGTTACAGGCAAAGACAACTGTGTATACGCGTGAAGTCAGATTCGGAAGATCAGCAGATGGCCTGCCTAAGAACTCCACTGCTGGGTGCTGATTGATTGTATATATATATATTTTTTCAATTTATCCTCAAGATGCCCATTTTGACGACACACAAGTGCAATCATTTGAAATGAAGTGTGTTGTGTACGTCACTTTTGGAATTGCCGCTACGAAAAACAATTTAACATAACATCAATTCGAAACGAAAATTAGCTAAAATTGGATTCATTCATCACCTGCTAAACTATTGTTAATGCAACTGACGAACAACATTTAGCTAAATTATTCTGTGGAACCCATTCTTAGTGTTCATGAGTCGCTTACTGTAATAAAGAATGGACCTTCTGTGGGGTTAGACCCATGCACAGCTCCCACGCAATGTATTCAAATGTTTAGTAGAATACATTAAACAGATTTTCATAGGAAAAGTATCCTTATGTTTTGACGCCATTACTAAATTCAGAAATGCATATTTTCTCGAAGATGACCATCAACTTCCTCGCATCAGTCACACTGCATCTCCAACAGTGCCAACAAAATCAAGTTGCCCAGCATAATTTCTAAAGGCTTGTGATGGCACAATCTGAGAATAATGCTCTTCATTCTCATAACCCTAATCTTCATTCTCCTACCCGTGTTATGAAGATGGTGTTGATGGTGTTAAAAATGTTATATATATAGCTCATGAACATGAAAGATTGTTTTGTGCCATTGTAAGTGGAGTTTCTGCGGGTCAATTGCAAAAATATCCCAAATTTGAGGAAGAGTTTGAAAATTAGATAAAGCGTTAAAAATTTAGATTTTATGATCACCAATGGTATATTGATTTCATAATCACCGATGATTTATTATGGAATGATAATTTTTTTTTTATTATCAATCTCTTATGTTACGTTCAATATCTTGATATCTGTCAGTCTATCGGTCTTTAGCTTTTGAGATTTGTCGTACATATATAGTCATTTTACAAGTTGTCACCTTAATTTTGATCCTTTTTCATTATTGTTACTTATTTTATTGCATATTGTAAACTAATGATTTATTCATATTTAAAATAGATTATCAACTTGATTCAAAACAAAATTACAAAATTAGTTAGTTTATCTGAAAATAAGGGTGGAAAAGTAATTTAATTTTTTTCTTTTATTAACCGTCGCGTCTCATGTTCTCTAATTCTTTTTGATTGAAATCAATTTAAGTAATTTACTTTGCAATTCCTATGATTGCCCCTATGTCTCAATGCAACGTGTTTAATAATCATGTATAGGGGTAGACTATAGGCTTATTATAAAAAAAAAATATGATGCATGGACATGTTACACAGTTAAATATAAAAGAATAAATAAGTAATTAAAAATAAAAAAATTAATTTTTTTTTACTTGCAATTGATGCTTGATATTGACCATTATATAAATGATATCAATCGTTAACAATCTCAACTATTAGATTAAGTAAATCAATAAAATCTAATTTATTCTTTAATTAGATTGAAAATTAACATTAATTTCGATGTTCTAAAGATATATTAAATTTAGATTAACTAAATCCCTATATATTTGACTTAAAATGTAAAGATTAAATTTGCAGCCTCTAGCAGCCGTGGCCAACTTATAGTTAAAAGGGAAAATTTAAAACATCATCAAAGTTTGTCAAAATTCCCTTACATCCGATGGTTTGAAAAACTAACAAAAACCTCCAAAATTTTAACGACGTTTTAACTGCAATAAAAAAGAAAATATTTACTCAGTGTTACTCTCTTTCTCCCACTCTAATTCTCTACCGTTCAACAAATTGAACCAATTTATTATCAAACAATTAAACCCAAAACACAATTACTATCCAATAATTTGGCGTCGGTTGGGCGATGAATCAACAACATGATAAAAGATAATTTTTTTTAAGGGATAAGTGTTAGTTTAACAAAAGTCTAAAATTAAATATTTTTTTAAAATTTAATTAGGAGCTCAGAGTAAATATCCCTATTATTATGTTATAATATTTAACTCTTCTAACGTTACCTAACATTTTAATTCTCTAATTTTGTTATGTATCGGTTTACAGGCAATGGCTAGTTTGTGTACGCTTGGGTTTAGATTTGGAAGATCAGCACATGGGCTGCCTGGGCAACTCATCTAGTGCTGACTACTGATTGTATGCACTTGTTTATTTGAAATTTCATTTGTCAAGAAGATGTCCAATCCAATTCAGCTAATTAGCTGTGACATTACTTGACTGACAACAAGTGTCATCATTCAACGCCACTAGCCATCAGACAATCAAAATCCGCAGCCTCAAGCCCCACACAACCATCATAGAGTCTATCATCGCTCCAAACCCTGTCCTCTGCCACCTCGAAAGTTTGACTATTCCAAGCAAATAAGTAATTTTTTTTATTTATCACCTTTTCTATTATATATGAACTAATTATTTTTTTGATTGATTTTTTATTATAATCTAATCTTATGATTCATAATATTTAAATTGTTGCAAAGTGATAAATAGTAACTCAACTTCACTTAAATAATTCATAAGATACATTTATACAAAATACTGATATATAACATGTATTATATAAAATTAAATTATTAATTTTTACATGTAATATTTTGATATAGGCTAATTTTAATTGTTTATTGATTTTTCATATATTTTCATTTTTTAAAATAACATATATATAGTTTTTCTCAAAAATTTTGAGGGAGCTATAGTCAAGGGTGGGACTAGAACTTAATAGTTAGGCGATCAACGAAAACATAAAAATAAAGAAGGGAGGTCGGCAGAAATAATAATTGAGGGGGCACACTGTAATAAATATGGATATTTTGGACTAAATGAATTTTATTTATTGTTTTCTTTACCCCTTTTAATAAGTGTATTAATCGATTTTAGTGTTCACCAATAATATATTCATATATTTCATAATAGATTATCAACTTTATTTTTAAAAGAAAAAGCATAAAATTTTTTGTTTATGTAAAAGTAAAAGTGAAAGTATTATTTGTCAGATGATGAGTCGAATTTTTAACTTGGCCAAATAAACTTACGGTGTGATTTTTAAAGGAGATTTTCAATGAAGTCTCTAGTGGTAGTGGAGATTTTGACCCGATAGGATTTACTGTTTATAATTAATTAAGATTTTATTTTCTTAATTAACTTTTATAAAATGTAGAAAATATGTAAGGAATAAGAAAATAAAGTTGTATAATAAATAAGAGTCTTCTCATTTAGGATGAGGTTGAGATCTTTTTTTGTATTTGTCTTTCATAGTGAATAAATTATTCTTCTCTGTCCGTGACTTTTCCCTGTCATTGAGATTTTTCGTATAAATCGCTGTGTGCTAGAACTTTTTAACATGATTTAATATGTTATATCAGTAGAAGAGTGTCGAAGTTTCAAAGGCAGCTTCTATAGCAAAACATCAGGTCATTTGAACAGACGGTGTGTGCCAAAACCAAGCGTGCCTAAACAAGCCTTGCAAAAGAACATCGAGTTTGCCTGCGGCAAGGACATCGATTGCAAGCCTATTCAACCCGGGTGGTGATTGCTTTGATCGAACCAGAAAATCTGTGGTTACGCGCAGCCTATGCCATGCATGAATACTTTAATGTCAATGGCCGCTCTAATTCAGCGTGCGACTTCGCTCAAACTGGTCAACTAATCAACGACAATTCATTTGAGACTATTCCTCTCCTTCTCACACTTTTCTAATATTTTTCTTGTTTATGTATGTGTTTGAATACAGCCAAGGATAAATGCAAATTCCTGTGAAATCCTATCGGTGGGGGCTGCCTGTCTAAGCAACTCTTTTTATTTGTATTGTTAAGATTAATGTTTCAATTCGGTTGTGACATTACTTGACAAACAATATTTATGTACCCATTGAACTGAAATGAAAGATAAATTGTTGATGGTTATGAATGTGTGTGGCTTTTGGAATTGATCATCTGTTACGGAGTTAGACAACTGTAATAATTTAAAGGAATGGTCACGAATATTGGTGAGAAGCCAAAATTAATTAACATTAATTCACTTGCTAGATATATATACTATATGAACCCATAACTACCTAAAATAAGAATTTCAGAACTGTTATAACAACCAAATAGTTTAATTTCTCTCAGCACGGTTTTGACTTTTGATCAAGTTTGGTTTGGCTCATCCAATGAGTAATAAAGTAAAAAACAAGAGACATTTTGGTTGATGTGGGTCACCAGTGTGAGAGTAATGCATGATTTGATATTGGATTGAAAATTTTCTTGTAGGTATGTACAGTAATACTTCATAATATGATTTAAATTCATTTTAATGAATATAATTGCTCCAAGCTTTGAAAATTTCTTTTTTCCTTTATTGAATTTTAAATTACTCATAAAGTGAATCTTAATTCTCCCAAGTAATTAACTGTTTCATAACATGGTCCACTGTTAGTTGAATACTGATCTCTCCAATTACTAATTGATTAACCATTATATCAAAGCAACTAACTGATAATCTCATCACTTTGTTATGATCCTCTGGCTCTCACTATCAACCCTACTTAATTAATTACCTATCTTTTTGGTGCTTGATATTGATAGGATTAGGGCCAAAATGATGCCCTTTACCCCATTCTGGTGTCCTTCGGGTGCATAAATTAAGCCCTCCTTTTAAAGTAAAATTTTCAATGCGTTTGGTTTTGAGTAGTTTTCATAATAGAAAAAAATTTCAAAGCGTATCATTTATGTCATGCCATATGATTGTTTAAGTAAACATATGCATGATATTATCGTATAAATTAGATGATTATACGATGATATGATAATCGACCAATTAAGAAAGTAGCCCCTATATTAGATTTTAGAATATATATGGAGATCTCCACCCTCCTTTTGCGTCTCCATTACATGTTGGACAGAAGTCTCATTTTCACTAAAGGGTGAAATATAATAAAAAGAAGCAACCCATCTTATAGGATACGAAAGCAGGCAGAATATTATTTTAGGGCCAGGATGGCCCCAACAGCAAGAATTTTGCTTTTAGTTGGTCTTCTAAAGACCTCAATTTTTTCTTTCTCAGGAAATGATTAAAGGCAATGGTGCCTTTAGAAGGAAACAACTTTAATGAGAAGACTTATTGGCTGTGAGATGAGGTAAGCCAAACCTTATCTCTCTCAAATTTCTTCAATTTTTTCCGAACAACTCCACCAAACATGTGACAACCATATGGGGCCAATTCCAGTCAAGACCATTGTAGCTTTGCTCAGATAATGAGAGTGTCAACAAGCAAAATAGTTGTAGGGCATACAATTTGTTTGAATTATTATTGTTTCATTCATCACTTTAATACTAACCGATTTGATAATTATTATTCATCTGATAAGTGATAACGTTATGAAATGTTAATTTTGTGAGCGTCATTATGATTATAAAACTAATCTAATTAACTCTAATCAATACCAAAACTAGCGGTCTAATTACAACCATTCATAAGTGAGAAGTTCAAGATCTTCTTTTAAGCGCCATATGTTACGTCTCCGAAATTTGTGAAGTTAATCAGATGTATCTCAGACTATAGTGTTGACGTATTTCTGCAAAATGTGATAGATCTGTCATCTCTGATATTGATGATCTGTTTTTGGTATCATGGATCTTAATTGTCACTCAACTTTGCGATGATTCAGCGCCTAATTACAACTCTGAATGGAATTTATTTGGTGAAATTGGTCCGCATTGGCGTCCTTGGACACATTATATATACATAAATAGTACATTCCAAGGCATCATATACAGGGAAAAGTTAGAGCAAAAGGAGTGAGAGCATCATGAAATATTACATCAAAAAATGAGAGTACTCAAGAACTCCAACTACTTGCGTCTCAAAACCCCACTTTAAATAATAGATTGACTTTCATATTTGATTTTAAAAAATGACTATATATATACAATAAAGGTAAACCAAATTTAATGTGCAAGATTTACCTTCTTCAAACTCAGAGACCCACCAAATTTTAATAATGGCTAGAATGAGATATGTATTACGATACATTATATAAAATAAACCTTTTTAGTGAGAGAATAAAACAAAGATAAAAGAAATTTATGTAAAGAGATAACCCTCTTTTTGACTGCAATATCCCAATCGAAATAAAGCCAATATATCATCAAAAGCTTTAGATTGGTTTGTTATTGTTATCATACACAAACAAAACCCACCAACACAACCATCAGAAACCCACAAAACCATGGGAGAGAAGGAGAAGAAGAAGAATAA
>JANKKB010027601.1:1263-11291 GCA_026225775.1 Bursera palmeri | reverse complement strand
TATATATAATCTTAACACCAATTACCGGAAGAATTAACTGCAAAATTAAACAAGCAATAACCTTATAAGCAAGGACAAACCAAAAATTTATTAGTTATGCAAAAATATTAAATGTTGCGGGCGTAATACTAAATCCACAAACTTTAATGAACTTTAATGGCAAATAACGGGGGTTAGTCAAAAAAAAAAAAAAAAAAAAAAAAATCCTTNCACAAACTTTAATGAACTTTAATGGCAAATAACGGGGGTTAGTCAAAAAAAAAAAAAAAAAAAAATCCTTTAAGACTCATATAGAAACTCATCGGCTTTATGAGCTTTATCCTGTTTGCTTCCTAGTTGAGTCTAGCTCTATTAAGGTGAACTGGGGGGATCCAAGTGTCATTATCTTTTCTTGTTGACCGAAACGGCAAGACTCTCATAAGAACAATCAACGGGGTAAATATTAGACACCCCCGAGATTTGGTCTAAGTAACAATCTCATCCCTATTATTCATAAAATAACATAAACACCCCCAGAATTGGAAAACATGGGGGTCTTAATACATAAAAGTAGGGATCTTAATGTTACTTAAAATATCAAAATGGGGGTCTTTATGTTACTTAATGAATAACAAGAGTGAGTTTGTTACTTAGACCAAACCTTGGAGGTGTCTATTATTTACCCCAACAATCAACCCCTAAGTTTCGTCCCAAAAAATAGAGCTTATATGAACCTGCAGCTTTCTACTACTATTGACATGGGACAAAGCAAGTTGAGTTGACATAAGTTATGATGTGAATAACAAATACCGAGTGGAATTAAGTGCAATTAAGCAGGAGAAGAATACTTTCGCAGGATAGTCGATCGATGTTGATATTTATATAGCACTATTATGAAATATATTTGTTTTTATACTTAATGGACATGATGGAACGAAAAATGCATACCTCAATTTGTTTATCGACGACGGCAAGGTGCAAGATGGTCATGCCATAATCATCCTTAGAATTCAAGAGGTGATGAAGCTCGTCTCGGTTTTCCAGCAGGAACTTCAGTGCCTCAAACTGCCGATGTTTAACACACAAATGTAATATCGTCTCGCCGCAAAGAGTAGTAGCAGAAGCCGCCAGGGGTCTAACTCTGACCAACTCTTCCAAGACATCAATCCGGCCTTTCATGGCTGCCAGATGGAAAGGGTTTCTCCCATCCACGTCACGAGCAAGACACATATTGGGATTAACTTTTAACAACTCCCTCACTATGTCAGCATAACCTTTCATTGATGCTACGTGAAGAGGTGAAGATTGCCGCGAATCAAGCTCTCCGGCAAGTTCAGGCTTTCGGTATAAAATCTCCTTGACAAAATACGCATGTCCAAGACATGCCGCAACATGCAAAGGGGTCTTATGAGAGAGATGATTCATGAAAATTGCCCTATCAAGAATCAGTCGATCTCGTTCAAGCAATGCTCGCAACGTAGTTGTATTCCCTTCTAATGCTGCTTCATAAAGCATGCTTTCCATGCTCTCCATCGTGTGTTAATTTGCTGTGTGGTGGATTTGGTTTACAGCTCGCTAGCCCTCTTCCTCCTGAAAATACATATATAACTGGATAAGAGATATTGACAAACAATAGTTGAGTGAAACCTTTCCTACATTAATTGTTCTTACACGTATGTGATCACGTCATTATTAAAATCTTGTGTTCAAAATTCTCTACTTTGTTAATTTTTAAACATTCAATTATTAACTACAATAATGTTACTAGATGATGTAATCTTATGATGTCAGCACATCTTTTATAATTCGTAATGTGATGGAAGCTGGTGATCCAATTTCTCCATCAGTGAGTGACTAGCTGTTATGAACTTCCATAGAAGTACGTAAAAAAAATATAACAAAAAGAGTAAGAGTGTATAAATTAGAATAATTTTTTAATATATTTTATTAATACAAAATTTGTACTATTAATTACATCTAATCAATAAAGAATTTAAAATTAAAAAATTATATTTAATAATATTAATTTATCAACCACCTTAATTATTAGATTATATAAATTAATAACCATAAAATTTGTGTCTAATTTATATAAAAAAATTTATGTTACAAAATCTTCTCCCTATAAATTAAATTAAGTGGTAATATTGTTAGATCGACAAATGTTAGCGGATCGAAGTATATTAGAGTTTGGTGAATATTATATACTAATAGAGAGCTCAGTTCGACTGCTTATGAAAATCATTTTTTTTTTAATTTTTATAATATGAAAAAGAAAACAAAAGGACGAAAAGTTTTAAATTAATTAATCATCAAGAATCTAGAATTTGACATTCTTTTAAATCTTGTAAATAGATTTAAATTAAATAATTTTATTAATAATATATAATTACACATTTTTTAAAAGAGTAAAGAAACGTTGTAAGTTTTTTTTTTTTTAAATTATCAATTCTCAAAGCAAACTATAGAAAAATGAAGTATAATTATAAAGTTTAAATAAAATAATTAAATAAAAATGAATATATTATGTAAATATTTTAACTTAAATCTTCAGTATATATATTTTTATTAATAAGAATATCATTTGGATAGACTGAATATAAATAAATCGATCTTATCTCGTATTCCTTTCTAATAAAGTTTTAAAGAAAAATATGTTATTAGTTAAATTAAATGAAGTAACTATTATTATTATCGAGTCGATTTATGTAATATGTTAATTGTATAATCATTAAAAAAAAAAAAACTATTAGAATGGAAAGAGCCAAAAAAATAATGGCTAAGCCCTACTTTCTTAAACTTCTAATGGTCACATGTGAAAAGATTAGTAAGCAGGTCACTAAAACCTATTTTTATGCAATAAAATCGCTCAAATTGTTCTCACCAAGTATATATATCTGTGTTATTTTTAAAATGTGTACACTATCATTTCTAATTTCATAATTCAATTAAGCTGCTCAGCTAGTTCAAGCTTAATATCCAATGACAATTTTCCTCACAAATTTTGCATGCTCAAGTATGGGAAGCTATGTGCAAAGGTGTCTCAATGTAACAGTGTCCAACCATAAATCTATACAAAACTAGAGCGTTCACTTCAAGCAAATCATTGCACTTACCTCTATCACTGCTTCACCTAAATTTTCTTTAACGAGTAATTTTCCCGTATTTCTCAGGTTCAAATGTCGCATATAAGATTTGCATACACTCTCATTCTTGCCTCTCTAGAATCAATATTTCCCTAAAGAAACAGAATCCAGTATTATAATAATTAAGTCAGTCACGGGTGTAAAAGTATTCGAAAAAGTCTTCGGTGTGGGGCAAAATCTGATGTGCCATGCTTAAGATTCGACCGCAATCACGTAGCGTCCAGGAGCTTCTTCTAAAGAGACAAAAAAAGTCCAATAAGACAACTAACGTGAAACCCGAGGTAGAATGGCAGGTGGATCGATCCACAGCGCCAAAGTCATTAATGGATGAAACTACTTTAAGAAAAAAATAGTTCCACCCATTCAAAAAATAAAAAAATAAAATTTTGGTGATAAGTTTGTCACAATCTCAGACGTGGGTTTAATTTAAATATTTAAACTTTTAATATATTCTCTCACGTATAAAGATCTCACGTACACTTACAACGTGAACCAGACAGAACCTCACAGGGGTCTTACAAGTGGGTTAAACAATAACTTTTTTATTTTTTAATTAAAAAACATGGAAGAGATTCGAACCTAGATTGTTGGATCAGTATGACTCTGATACCATGTTAAGTTTATTACTCTTCTAAAAGCTTAAGCTTGTAGGTGTGAGCTTAACTTGAATATTTAAACCTCTGATACCTGGGAGATGTTGGGATTATCTATCTTTTCATAATTCAGTTTGACTTTTTCGTGCAATATAAAAAGTAGAAAGAATAAAAAAATATAGATATATAATAAATAAAATTTAAAAATAAATTATATATATAAAAATCTAAAGGTTGAGAATCAGATTTAGGTAGAAGAGAAAATTAAATATAAATGCGATAACCAAGATAAACACATTTATAACGATATAAAAAGAGACATAAAATGGATGTTTAAATATCGTGATCATCAAGATTGAGTAGATAAAACGAAAAATAGTTTTAATGTATATTAGTATTCAGTAGGGGATAGAATATCATATTTGGTATGTGATCTCTTATCATCTTTGACTTTTGAATCAATTGGCTCGATACCAATTGTAGGAATATATAAAAAAAAAAAAACTCTAGCTCAAGCAATATAAGAAAAAGAGATAATATTTAAAGAAAAAATACTACTCCTTTTTTAATTGCCCTTAATTAAAATTAATGAAATACAAAAGCTTATATAATAGACATATTTTAATTTCACTCAATTAAAGAAATTAATAATATTAAAACAAACCAATGAACTAAGTCTAATTCAAATCTAATTAGAACTCACTAAATCCATATGCAACTTAAATAAGTTAGATTCTAGTCTAACAAATATTCTTGGTTTAATTTCTAACAAAGTTAAACATACATAAAAAGATTATACTTCATCCCAGGGGCGGATCCAGAAATAAAACTTAGGGGGGTCAAAGGTTGATTCAATAATGATTCATGTATTCTTCGACTTTGGTTATGAGCAGTACTTCTGGCATGAACATTCAATCTTTTTTTTTTTTTTTCAATTTGAAAACCTTTGATTAACAAAGTGATCACCACCTCCCTTATTACCAATATCTAACCTAAAAAGATAGCAATAAAGACAAAATCCTGTTTCTTTCGCGTCTTTCGCTATACTATATTCCAACCATTAATCAATTTCACCAAATCAAGAAACAACAAATCTTCTTGAGAATCTACCAAAATCTCTAAAATGAAACTCATAACCTTTAGGTTGACGAGAAACCCTTTTCAAATATACTATTCAGATTTGATCTTAAACATTAAGATCATAATCTAAAATTCGAGGACGTAAACTAGAATCCATAAGAAGATCTCGTAAATCAGCATCCACATTTTTTCTTGAATCACCTATATTTTTCTCTTGTTGAGATGATGAGATCATTATTATAAATTCAGCTACTTAACCCCTTAATTTCAATTGTATATTATTATTTAATCTCATATTCATTAATTGAAGTTACATATAGTTCGAATAGCGTAAATTAATTCTAATGTTATAAATCAAAACAACAAAAGAAAATTAATTCTACAAGGTTTAGTCTTTTTTTTTTCTTCATCATCTTTTTTCAGTAAGATTAAATTTTTTTCTATGACTGTTTTTTGTTATTGACTTTCATATATAGTAAGTGGGTCAATAGACGATAGATCAAAAGTTTTGGCTTTAATATACTTTAGAAGAAACTTATTATGTTTTAAAATTTTGGCAATGATTTTTTGAACATTATGTCTTACTCATGAGTCATTTACATGCAAACAGAATATTATAACCTCAAAAATAAAAGAACATTGTAATTAATTTGATGACAACTCAACATTTGGTAGAATCTGTTTCCATTTTCTTTCAAAACATAGGAGATTATGAACGAACCTATCAGTTATAGATATTTGCTCATTCCAATCACAAACATGAATGTTTTGTAGAAAGGAGGCAGAATGAACGCTTGCTGGGTTTGATGGCAATGGAGACATATAAAAGAAAGTAATTTATTTATATAAGGTAATGACGTCTTTTTTGTAAATTAAAAATATTTGATATTAATTAATTATTATATAATTTAAAAAAGAGGAAAGAGGTGAAACATTTTTGAAGAAAAATGGATTTATAAAAAAAAAAAATCTCAAAACACACAGTCTGGAGAGTTGCGCGGAGCCAAATGTTAAACATAAAAATTAAGAAAGGAGATCAAAGGAGAAATAATAATCATGAGGGGTCTAAGTGTTATAATATGAAGTAGAGGAGGTAAGTGAAAATAAAAATCAAGTGGGGTCACTTGACCCCACATGACCCCACGTGGGTCCGCCCCTCTTCATCCCAAAGTCTTTGTTTGTCTTTCAATATAATATACTTACTTATACAAAGCACTAACATGAGAAATCAATAAACAAGGCAAATTAGAGAATACAATTTATTGTTTCAGAAAATTACCTCTCTATTTGGATCACTTCACCATATTTTATCTCTTATAATATCAATTTTCAAAACATGAAATAAGAATTATTTAATAAAAATAAAAATTATGTGCAATATATTTTGTATAGTTGAAATAACATTAAATATTTTAAGAATAAAAATAAAAATAATAAAAAAATCAAACCCATCAAAATATTATACAAATCCATATTTTTTAAATAATTATTTTGAGATTTTAAACCGTACCTTTGTAATATAAGTTTGTATGATCTTTTAGAATGAAAAATAACAAAAACCTAAAAAGCTAAATGTATGATTTACGGATTAACTGAGAGAAAGTGATAAAGAATGTTTGAGAAGTTGATGAAATATGAAGATAGGTGCTAGAGAAAAGAAAAGCTCATACGAAGGGAAGAGGGAAAGTAGTTTAAAGTTGCAGCAAAAGGAAAGGGAAAGTTTAAAAAAAAAAAAAAAAAAAAAAAAAAAAAAAAAAAATTTAGGTTGGGCCCTAGCTCACAAAANTTTTAAAAAAAAAAAAAAAAAAAAAAAAAAAAACTAAAAAATTTAGGTTGGGCCCTAGCTCACATAATGTTTCGTCCATCTATATACAAATAAAAACAATATATATCACTTAATTTCTATTGTCTTCGCATTTTATATTATTTTTAATATTTTTGAATGACAGTTTATTTTTTTATAATGAGTAATTATCATCAACCACCTCTATTATTTACTTTAATATCACTTATAAAAGACTTTTTTCTTTTTCTCTTTATTCATCCTTAAATTTTTTAAAATTTCTTCTTAGGTCCTTCAATTAAAAATTTCATTAATGAATTAAATAGTGTAAAGACATATTGATCTTTGTTAGCTGCATAAAAGATAAAAGTCATAATATCCCTATTTTTCTTCTTATATTTCATATAATTATGTTATAAAATATTAATAATTCAATAAAGAATATGAATAAATATAAAAATAACTAAAAATCATCCAAATATAAGTTTTTTCAAAATAATATTGTCAATAAAATATTATATATAAGTAAAAAAATTCATTCTTCGTTTTTTTTTTTTTAAATGTGTAATCTCCTTTAATCTAAACCAACTAATCAAGTCAAAATTTAATTGAAATTAGGTTGCACCACCAATACTCACCATAAACAAAAAGTAAATAATTTTGTAAATAATAATCTTTAGAACAAATTTAGAATAAAATAATTGAATAAATAGAACAAAAAATCCAGTATAAAAACAATTATATACAAAAAATTGTGGAAATTGATCTTGAAAATATATTTTTCTCTTTTTTCTTTTTTGATATTTTGTTTGTGACATTATCAATTTATTTTTATATGATTGTTTTTTATACTAGAAATTTTATTCTATTTATTCAGTTGATTTATTCAAAATTTGATCCAATAATTATTATTTAAAAAATTATTTATTTTATGTTTATGGTGAGTGTTGGTGGCACAACCAAATTTTGATTAAATTTTGGCTTGATTAATCGGTTTAAATTGAAAGAGATTATGTATTTTTTAAAAATGGAGAATGAATTCTTTTTACTTATTATATGATATCTTATTAACAATATTATTTTTAAAAACTTATATTTATATGGTGCAAAGTTTATACCCCTTTAACTCCTTTAGCAAACCCGATAAAAACACACTGCTTGGATTTTGGGTCTAGTTTTGATCTCTCATCACCAGAAATATGCATATAAGTAGGACACCCAAATTTTTTTAAACCAGAATAATCAAATGTTTTACTTGTCCACACTTCTTCTGCAACCTTCCCATCTAGTGCTTCTCGTGTCTATCTGTTAATCAAGAAACTTGCCATATTCACTATATCTACCTAGAAGTTCTTCGCAAACCCAGCATTTAACCTAAGACACCTTGTTTTTTTCTGCAAACAACCTGTTCATTCTTTTTGTCACACCATTTTACTGTGGCGTCTTCTGAATTGTAAAGTGTCTCTTTTTTCCATGCTGCTCACAAAATTCCAAGAACTTCAAATTCCTTGATCTCTTCCAACTCCAATGATTCCTTTCCCTAAGTTAAAGTTGTTGTTAGATTTTCGTATGAATCCGGTAAAGATTGTAATAGCATCAACGCTTGATCTTCTTCCTCAAACTTCACATCT
Organism: Bursera palmeri; assembly: GCA_026225775.1. Classification (NCBI taxonomy): domain Eukaryota; kingdom Viridiplantae; phylum Streptophyta; class Magnoliopsida; order Sapindales; family Burseraceae; genus Bursera; species Bursera palmeri. The sequence continues at coordinate 3,079 of JANKKB010027601.1, read as the reverse complement.
ACATATTTCAAGACACTAATAACCTGTTTAAATGTGTTTATGTGCTTTCTCAGATCTGAACCCTTTGTCATCTTAAGTCTGTATAACTTCTGCTTTAGATACAACTTATTCGAGAACGATGTGACCTATAATTGCTCTCCAATTTCAATCAAACTGCTGCAAGTGATTCTTCATCTATGACATGAACCATCACATCCGTCAAACAAAACCAAATCGTGGATAATGTTTTCATGACCAATTCGCTACAGTCTACTTCAGACATATTTTTTGGCTTTTTTCCCAACCCCTTCACCATTCCCTGTTGCACCAGTAGATCTTTCACTCTCCTCTGCCATAACCTAAAATTTCCAATTCCATCAAAAACCCTAATATCAAATTTCGTTGAAGATGAACCCCTAGCCATCGCGAAAACTACCTAATTGATGTGATGAACCTTGCTCTGATACAAGTTGTTGTGCAATTAACGAGAATTAAAGGAGAAAAAAGAAGAGAAACAAATAAGAATTATAGTGGTTCGGTTACAAACCTACGTCTACTGTAACGGTAAAATAATCCACTATTGAAATTATAATTATATCAATAAGTTTATATAATATATCAAAGTTCTTAAAATATCCTTATAATACGATACCATACCATCAACACAGTTCACATGGCAACTGTCAATTTTCAAGTCCTAAAAGTAAGTCAAGCCAATCACCAATGTTGGTCAATACACATGCATGGTGTGTTTCTATACCATAATTTTTGTCTCATATATATATATATATATATATATAAAGTTGATGAATTCATTTTTTTTTTACTTAATTTTATATACTATTTAATAGTTATTGATTTTTTTTTAAAATCTAATAGTTAAAAGAGCTGTTATGACATGAAAAAAAAATCACATTTTAACTTCACTTTGTCAGCAATAAATTATAAAAAATCAATGACTATTAAATAGTATATAAAATTAAGTTAAAAAAATTAATTCTCAATATATATATATATATATATATATATATATATATATATATATATTGAATTGATGCAACTTTCTTTGTTGACAGATTTGATACAGCTTTCTTTCTTTCTTTCTTTCTTTTTTTTTTTTTTTTTTTGGTAATCTATAGAAACTTAGCTAGTGAAGGGTTTAACATTACCCTAATTTTAGGAGATTTTAAAAAATACCAAATTCCATATAAATTACTTGAATACCCTTCAATAGCAATTTTTGACGTTGGATGTTAGTTTTTCTCTCGTTCTCCTACATTCTAATTTAGCAAAACAGACTAATCATTAAAAGTAAACCCCAACATTATGAATTTATCTTTAATTAAAACAGTAAAGAGACTTTTCTACATTATTTTCTCATTATATTAGCACGAGGATGGTAATCTCATGATGTCACGAATTCCCTCCAATTCCTCCATTAGCACTAATGATTGTTTCATTAAAGGTCCAAATCTTTAAAAATTTATAAAATTTTTTTAGACAAATAAATAAAGTGAGCACTTATGTTAACTCTCCATCTTTCTTAACTAATCCACTAGTTAAAAAAAAAGTAAAATTAATCAGAATACATATTTATTATCATTTATCAACTTAGCAATTTTTAATTAATATTAATTTAAAATATATTAGAAAAAAATTTGTATGTCAGATTTTTATATCAATTATTTAAATTGCTAGTAGGCATGATCCTTAAATTCTTTGCACGATAGATGAACTCAAGTCTTTCAATATTCTTCGTCTTTCAGTCAACTCAAAGTTTTCATAGTATGGATTGTTTTTTTTTTTTTTTTTTTTTTTTTTTTTTTTTTTTTTTTTT
>JANKKB010027600.1:494-11284 GCA_026225775.1 Bursera palmeri | reverse complement strand
TTGCTGTAGGATTCTTATTTGTTGATGATTAGGACTTAGAGATTTACTTTAACATGTTTTAGTAAATCAGATTTTGCTAACTTCCGCAGAGTAAATTTTAAATACCTATTCACCCCCCCTCTAGGTACTTTAGGGTCTAAACATAGATTTAACAGTGGTTACCGGGTAGCCAGGTTCTTGAGTCTTACATTCAATAATGAATTCTCGAGTAACCTTGTAATATCTTAATAGTTAGTTAAGATGGGAAAAAATGATCAATTCTTGCCCCCTTGCTGAAGGAAAATAGTGTTGGAGGCAGATTTGTATAAGCAATACAAAAGTGTTTAGCATTGATTACAACACTTTTTATAGGAAAACAAAAAACAAATTGATTAAAAGAGATGTGAAAAAAGATTTTGGAGTTTATAGAAAAAGATAATTCTCTTTCTTTTGTATAATTCATAGATTATTTGGAAAATCATTTGTAAATAAGATTAATTAACAAAAAAAAAAGACAAATAACTTTAAATGAATTAGTAATTGGGCAAGAAAATCCGATCCAAAAATGAGAAGCTCAATAGACCATTAATTGAGAGTGATTCCATTCTATTTGCACCTTACCAATGATCTAAAGGACCCTATGTTAAATAATTTTGAAAAGATGAAAGTCCAATGAAATCCTATTTAATTGGAAATTTTAAAATTTACATCCAAATTAGAGGGTCTCATTCAAAATTAATTAACTTCTAAAAAATTTAAATATTATAACCCATTGAACATTCTGACACTTAATATCGAACACAGCTAAAAAGTATCAAACAATGTTAAATACTCGTAAAAACTATCTATCTTCGAACACAGAATCATAACATCCAAATTTTCACAAATAAATCAATTTTCAAGAACCTCCTTAGTTTAGGTCTATTTCTGCAATTCTTTTCATTTAATTCAACAAATATCCTTTGATCATCTTTCTTAAAAATTCTATTAATTCTCCACTTAAATATTAAGAACAAAATCACAAAACTAATTATCCAATTGCCTTATCATATGTCTTGTTTATTACAGCAAAAATATACTCATTTTTTTTTAAATGACAATAAACACCGCAAGCAAACAAATATTTTATATTTTACATGAGAAAATGGAAATGAATAGACCCTTGAAGAAATTCAGATGAGTAGTTCCATATCCAGATTGAAGAAATCTACACATTTTATACACTCAAAGTAGGCCATAAAAATTCCATGCCTTTGCTTTCTACAATGCAGCCGAGGCGAGGCTGAGTGGACTGGGGAATATCAAATGTGTTAAAAAAAAGGAGTACAAACAAAACTACAACATGTGACATCCACTAGTTTAAAGCCATACCAAACCGAGTTGAGTCCTACACAAAAGCTGGAATATTCTGTTCACACCTCAGGCTAATTAGAGCCATCCATAAATTCTGGTAATGAGAAGCTTCTGGTGCTTCCACTTACGACCTGTTGTGCTTTTTAACTTTAGGATATGCTAAACTTTAAGAATGGGGTTGGAACTGCTGAAGGATCATTTCTTCATTTGCTTGCTCCGGTTGTAAGCTGTAAAGTGTGACGAATAAAATGCATACGTCCGGGCACGAAAATATATATATATATATATATCTATGCCATAGAGAACTTACTAAATATATGCACAAAATCCCCACAAATGATGCAAGATAGAAACCCAGAAGAAAAGATGTTAGCAGTTTGGTAAGACTACTATTAAGCATTCCCATTATCGGAGCTGCTACAGGCTTGGTGTGGAAGGACAGAGTTTCCTAAATCTCCATCCAAACTCATCTGCTGTACTTCTTGTGGAGAAAGGATCTTAATGCAGCGGACACAGTTGACAAACTCCCTGAAACACCCCAAAACAAATAATGTAAAGACAGCCCAACGATATTGATACATATGCTACTAGTTTGTTTAACAGTCGTTAGTCTATGCAAAGCTTTAATAGGATCTGTGATCAAGTCAAAAAGCCATTTGGTGAAATGGTAAGTAAGGTGAGCCAGTGCTACTGTTTTGTCAAAATCTAACTCTGATGTTTAATGGGTTATATTGGCCAATGAATATGGACAGGCGATATGTAAACAATACCTAAGAGAAACAGGTACAGCCCCTGCTTCTGGAGACTAGAACCTAATAAGTTTGAAGTCTTCTTTTATTAATACAAGCAGCACTAAATATGGGCCTAGGCATACTTCAACATAACTCTTAATGAAGAGGCATTCAAAAAAGTAACAGGGACGGTAACCAGGGAAATATTATAAAACCAAGTAAAACCAACGGGTCATTATCGCTATCTTTTTAATATGAATAAAGAAAATTAAGGGGTAAAATGAAGAAAACTAAAGATGAAAAGCACTAATTTGCAGAGGAAGCAAAGGCCTTACTCCCATGGGTCATCCCCTACTAGCAGGACATCATTCTCGTGATCCACATACACAAGTTTCCAGCCTATCCTCTGTCGGTCTTCCAATTGCCCCTCAATACCAAACCTCCGAGCCAGATCCTGTTTGAGTTCATCATACCCTGAATAACGTGTAATATCGATTGATCTCCCAACAGCTCCGCGTTTGTACACCTTCATAACAAATGGAGGTGACTTTAAAACTTCAACTTTTACAAATAAGAGGGGATCAACATAGGTCAAATCTGCTGAAATTCAAATCTACAAAAACAAACCTTGGTATAAGTCCGCATTCTCTGAGGAAATTGTGGTGGTGGGGCCCACTGTCCCCTGTTCAAAAAACTGTTATCATTTATTGTGGAATCAATTGGAAATGTCATATCTGGAACCGCAAATGACTGTGAAACAATTGAAGATGAAAGTTCTTGCTGAGAATCTTTGGAGTTTTCATAGTTTGCAAGCATCCCTCCTGAAGATAAATTATTTGAGAAATCCTTCCCCAATCCCATCATGCCTTTTGTCAGTGATGGGTCAGGATTCATGGGCAAACCCATTGATCCATCTATGCTACTCCCATAAGGAACATTGCTCCTGGGATCTGCCTCAACTTCCCCATCTTGGCTCGTCTCTCGCAACATTGACTGTGTATTATAAGCCAAATGGTTATTCTGCTGTAAATGGACATCGTTCTGAGAAAGGCAAACTGAAGTTGAAGATGATGTGTCCAAAAATTCAGCATGGGTAGCTGCTCCATGTAGGTAAGCTTGTGGCGCAAAGAAACCTTGGTTTTGATTCTTGGAGATGTTCAATGAAGGCTTAACATCAGCTTTGAGCTGAAAATCTTTAACCACATTAGCACTAGATGATATAATTTCCAAACCACTAGAACTTAAGAGTGTTGCAGCAGACTGAGCCATGTCCTCTCCTGTTGCCATGCTTTGGTTGGGCCTACTATTTATTGCTGGTTGAAGCACATTTTGACAGTTGTTTGTGGATGGTGAAGTTGAACAAGATGGAACTTCATCAGTAACCACAGATTGCCCTGCTGCAGCTCCCGTTAATACACTACTACAAGCTGTGGAAAGTTGATTGCTAATTTGAGTAGCAGGGAGCCCCACATGTCCAGGCATATCAGGCAACATGCAAATTTGCTGCTGCTGAAGCTTCAACTGGGAAGGAGGATGAGAGAATTGAACATTTGATAAGCTGTTACCCTTTGTTATCTGCTGTGAGGTACCGTTTGCCTGAGGGACAGAGGTTGGCAATGATTGAGGCATTTCCAGGATTTGAGTGGGTGTCACAGTCCTGGAGATGCTTTGAGACACATCAAAAAGCTGCCTTTGCTCATCTTGGAGTGGAACAAGTTGAGCAGGCCGCTGCAGAGGAACAAGTTGAGCAGGCTGTTGTAGTGCAGACTGCTGGGCTAAAAGTGATTGCTGTTGCTGAAGCTTCTGCAACAGTTGAAGATGAATCTGCTTCTCAGACATTTGTAAATGTTGGTTTACTTGCTCAGGAAGCTGGGACTGCAAAACATTTTGCTGTTGGTTCATTCCAATAATATGTTGCTGCTGCTGCTGTAGGTTTTGAGGAGGGTTAATTGGAAGCTGTGGGTTTTGAATAGAAGACTGCTGCTGAAGAATATTATTATTTTGGACTAGAGTTTGAGGCTGATGAGTTTGGGCCTGAACATGACCAGAGGGTAGAGTTTGTGTAACCATATTTTGCCTTGATTGTTGAGTAATATCACCTAACTGTTGCTGTGGCTGTATAACGGAACCTAATTGGTTCATTCTTAATGGCAGCTTCGAGCGTTGATCAATCTCCTGTGTTTGTTGTGGTAACCTCTGGGCGAACTGCAAGTTATTTGATTGAGGTATTTGTGGTGGCAAACCTAACTGACGTGAAAGATCTGCTCCATTAAGATTTTGCAAAACAGACCCAGGCAAGGAATGCATGTAATTTGGTTGCATTGAGTTAGCAAGGGCTTGGTTCTGTTGCAAATTCATCCACTGGACCAAGCTCAACCCAGGCAGAGCCTGGGAGTCCTTCATGGAGAATTCATCACCAAGCCAAGGCATAGTCCTCTTCAATAGGTTATCTAAATCAGCTGATTCATCATCTGCAACAGCAATAAAAAAACTTAGGTGAGATACCTTCTACCCGAACAATTTGTAAAGCTAAAATCATGGATGAGACAGCATGCTTTTCATTTACTTTTATTGGCGGACCAGAAGAAGATTTTACAAATGTCAGGTATAGAAAGAGAGCTTCTTCAAGAATTTAATTATAAGCTTAGCATATTGGCTTATTCAACATTTCAAAGATGAGTAACTTTTAAGGTCAAACACAGACCTCGGCAAAATAACTGTAGATAATCGATCCCATAAACGCAGTTCTACCTTCTTTTTTTTTTTTTCCGACAAGAAACTATTAATTTTGTATTATAATAATAGAAAGATTAGAAGATACATCCGTGGACCAGAAGTCTTCAATCAATCAGAAAACCAAATACGGAGAAACAATCATATACAAATTCAACGAAGTAGTCATCTCTCCCCTGAATAAGAGCCCACAACCCTTGTACCACTTCATTCATTGTTCTGTTCAGTAATTAGTTGATTCCTCCATTATTATAAGGACAACTCTTTGTCAGGCCCACTCGAGGGGAAGGATAAGAAAAAAGGGTATGCATCAAGCGAATGCATAGGCAAAGGAGTATTAGCAATGCATTGCCTAGGTAACATCTAAGCAAGAAACACATATTACAACCAATAAAATTACCTAAACAGCACATATCTAGTACCTGGCATTCCTGGTTGTCTTGGATGCTTGGATCTAAAGAATGGAGGAGGGCAGATAAAAAAAGGAGCAGTCACTGGTTCAATTTCCCAAATTGAGACACGATTACGCCTTTCTCCAGCGGTTGATTCATCCCAACCAACCTATTCATGGCCATATGAATTAATGACAAAATATGACATGGTTAGGAACTCAGAGAATAAGAAAGTATCTACCTGCAAATTGCGCCATTGTGAGTTCTTCCATCTTACAGGATCAAGATCACTTATACCTATGATTGTACCCATATACCTACAGATCAAATGACTTCCCATTAATAGTTAAAAAATAGTTTCAAGTTTGATAAATTTCCAAATCCATTTTGCATCCAGTAAGGAAATCTAGCATTGAAATGCTCGTAGCAACATAAAAACCAATTAAAGTGTTTTATCTATGAGAAATACTGAGAGATCCAAATGATAGCATTTTAATCTCCTCAAATTTGTAATATCGGAAATTATTCTGCAGTTCTTTCATATCAAGCAATCATCAAGTCCATACAAAGTTTACAAAAACTCAAATACAGCTACCTTCTTGTTCCTGACTCTTCAGTTTCAAACATCATCCTAAAGCGCATGCCAAGTGATATTTGGTTGCTGTAAACTGCCTTGTAGTACTTGGCCAACGGAACAACAAATTCAGATGGACTAGCCCTGCTTTAGATGAGGTTATTTAGGGTGAGTTCTCAGCCCACAGAAATGTAATTCATCTTATATAAAATCTATGTGTGCATGATCTAACAAACACAATGCAAGGTGTATTAAGGAAAAGAAATAAATCATTAAAATAAGCAAAAGGTACATGACCTTGGATTATAAAAGACAGTGAACGGGCTATTGTTTGCAGCTGCATGTGCTGCTGCTGCAAGGATCCCAATATGCATACTGTCACTTGATAGTACTGACGATGATAGATTGGCTGGTTGCCTGTTAGTTCGTCTAATTCCCAAGAGAAGCTGTTGCTTTTCATCTCTGCTCAAAAATATTAAGAATCATAAGATAGCTATATGGGTTGTTTGCACTAGAATAGTCAAACTAGAAATAGATGTGGATATGCTGCGACAAGACATCTGTTGTCATTTTCAAAAATATTTCTTTTCAAAAAATAATATGAATTGCATTACTGAATCTTAAAAATATAAAATTTCAGTTCACTGATTTTGTTTAGTTCATCCTCCCAATATGATTTCACTTATATATATGTGTATATATATATATATATATTAAATTTGAATGGATCTCCATTACATTACCATTACCTAATAAATAGAACTGAGTCACCAGCAAAAAGCCTTTTTCCGCCTACAAATAGGCTCCACCCTGTTGTAAGTAAATGTCGTTTAGGTTGTCCTAGGTGGAAAGAAAAGAAGAATGGCATTAGTAGTTTATAAACAGGAAAACCTAGCAAGCATAAAATTAAAGGTAAAAGCAGTTATTGGTTCAAAAAATGAAAACTCTCAAGGCTGCCAAACGGACGTACCACGGAAGATATGACGGAAGGTCCATACATTATCATGCAAATCCCTGGCCACAAGTTCTTGAGCAGGTGGTTGCATAGAGAAATCCTATTAAATAAATAAATAAAAGAAAAAAAACACAATAATTAAATTTTAAAATAATATATCAAGACATTTCAATAAGGAAAAACTGCTTACAAGGAGAGGGAAAATCTTCTCAGCTGCACGGCGAGGCACAGAGAAGCCTCCATGAGTGCTGGTATCACTTGCTGTCAATGTTTTGCAGAAAAACTCAGTTTGTGGTTTCTGTGACTTGAGTGCAAGATCTGATCTCAACAATGCTTCCTTGTCAAACTGAACAAAGGATAATGATAACTTTAGTTTAAGTCAGCAACTTAAAATCATGCTGAGGTCATTTCTAAGATTCCAGGCACAGGTATTATGTAATGTATTTTCCTTCTAATAGCTTTATATGTTCAATAGAACACCTAATGCACATAAAATTCTACAAATCTGATCCAAGGCCAAGAACACAGATCAGTTACAAAACGAAGATTCAATAGTTATTAGGGATCAAATCCTCACGGAAGGAACAGGTTGGAGGGTCATCTGAGCATAAACTTCATCTGTTTCTGGGTCGGCCTACAAAATCAAACAAAAGAAAGTTGATAATACTATCTTAAATACATATAATATATACATATATATGTATTCCAGGGAAAGAAAATGAAAAATGAAAACTCCAATCGGTATACATGCAATGTGATATTGTGAAGGAGACATAGAAGCTTTGAGGGAAGATTCGGATAGTTTGGGATTTGAGCATCCACATCTTTCTTCATAGACGCTGCAACCTGTTGCCAGAAATTTAATTCTTAAGTCAGGACACTTACTTGCTCCACCAGAAAAAAGCTATCAGTAAGAAAGTACAGATTATTTATGTACAAAGATCATGTTAACCTATCTAAATATCCATTTTTCTGCTCACATAATGTTTTGTTTGACCACAATAACAGCAAAACATCAGGATATTCCATATATTTGAAAGAATAACTGTCTATAAAGTAAACCCATAAAAATTAAAAAGAATAATAATAATAATAATAATAATAGATAAATGAAAGATCATTTGTAAATAAGACAAATATAGCCTAGAAAATATACAAGTAAATAATTAAAAAAAAAAAATTTGAAGTCAAGAGCTGCTAGTATTAACGTGAATCAAAGATAGGCATATAGGAAGCAAAGTTGCCACTCTGGTGTTTTTTCAGTTAGTTTTTTAGGGATTGATGAATCAACTGATAGGCGCTAGAGAGAAGTTGAGGAAAGCATAAAAGGAGCAAAAATGCTATCTTGATTAATTATTATTATTCTTCAAGTGCAGAAAGTAATATCTTGAAATGGAAACATAAGGCCTAGTAAGTTGCGTATGCGCAGTTATATTTTAAAGGGGGTTATTTATTTGGGTGACAATCGAATTCAATCCAATTCAAAAGTAAAGGCTTAGACTGACTACCTGTTCACTGTGGCCTTGAGGAAAGTAGACGACATGAGTACCAGCAGCCGGCAGGTTTACCAAAGGTCCTGCACAGGCGTGCCATAGCTCTGAGTTTATCATCTTCTTCTCTGGTCCTGCCGCTGTGATCGAACCAAACCACCACGTGTCAACCACCCATTCATCTTGGGAAAACTAAAGAAAGAAAATTTATTTTTTTTCTTTTTTTATGTATCTTGACAAAAGCCAAGTAATTACGCTTAAAGTCAAAATCACCTACCGGTTCCTTCAAAGCATCCTTTTTTTTTTATTAATATTTTCAGTTCAAAGAGAGAGAAGGAGGAAAGAGCTCACCTTCGCCGGGATTGGAGGAAGCTCCTCCGGCACCGTTCTTCATTTCCCTTCTAATAACTACCCAGGGAGTATCAAAACCACTTCTTAAAAGAAAAGTTAAAGACTAAATCTTCCAAGCTCAGATCAGTGAAATGAAAAGTAAAAGTAAGTCAACGAGAATTTTCCTTCCTAGAACTTCCGGCAAAATAGCCGGCAACCCAAAAAAGGGGAGTGCGTGTAAACAAACGAATAGAAAACAAAAACTAAAAAGTTTCTAAAAAACACAAAACCGAAGCAAATGGTGAAAGCTTACAGGGAGATTAGGCTTTGCATTGTCCCCCATCTACCCCCACAATAACAAGCAATAAGCTTGGGGACATTTATTAACAACAAGCTCCTTTAACTTCTTCTTTCTTTCACGATGGCCCTTGCTTTCCCTTCCCTTTTGCTTCCTCTTTTATCTTCGTTCGTTTATTGGTTTGGGTTCTAAGCAATGAGTTAAGTTAAGTTAACCATGGTTAATTATTGGATTTGTTGAGGTTAACTTTAACTAATGTAATGTGACCAAATGATGAGTTTATTAATTAATATTTAATTTAATTGTGGATTAGCTTGCTTAAGCTTTGACCACCATCACCTATCACCATCACCATCACTCCGTTTCATTTATATTTCTTTCTTTTAAATTAAAACGTGATTTAAATACAATTTTATCAATATATATTATAATAATAATAATGGATGGTTATCCTAGGTCGCCGGTAACCAGCAATGGCCACTGAACTTACAGCACGCTACAGGACACCGTCGATACCATTTTGACCGGCGTCCTTCGGTCTATCTCATGATTTAATAATTACCGATGAATGATGACTGTACTTTGATGAAAATACTAGCGAAAGCGGAAGATTATTGTGTCAATTTTGTTTTTCTGAAGCTCGATTTATGGCAAAGATCGTAGAGATGAAGAGATCCACGAGTTTCGAGGTTCTTGAAGGTGGCGGTAGACGCTCAATCATGTAGCTGGACGGTCGTAGCGGCGACAGCAGAAATTTAAATGCAGTTTGCAGCCAGAATACTTATCCGGTGACAACCGTAATACCAAAATATTTCGAACGGCGGCTTCTGGCTCTGTTGGTGCCCGGAGCGTCGCCTCACGCACTTGCCAAGAGAATCATCGGTGGCCATCAGTGGGTTTCTAGTGAAGTGTACGTTATATTAAATTATTTCATTGGATAAAATGATATTTTATAATGGAAAATACATCATAATCATTATAATAAAAATACAAAATTTTCAAGTTTGACTCCCTTGCATTAATTAACATATTATTCAAAGTTGATAAAGTTACTTCTCTTTTTTATCTATTATCATACTCCTCATAATTTTATTATTTTATTTTTTAATACAATCCTCACAATTTAATTTATCTTTTATTTATCTTTTTTTTCATTATTTATAAAATGCTAAAATCTAGGGAGCATTTGTTTTTTTAATCTAAAATTAAACTAAAATCTAAATATTTCTAAAATAATAAATCTAAATAATATATTTATTTTTAAATTTTGACGTCTGAATTAAAATGACTTAAGTTAATACTTTTATACCTCTATCTTTATTGAGCTTGTTTTCACATGTAGTTTTGTTTATTGACACTTACGGATTAAATTTTTTTCAATATTTTGATAAAATAATAAAGTATTTATAGATTTAAAATTTTATTATTTCATTATTTTTTCTTAAAATATTAAAATTAATAATTTATATTATAATTTAGAAATTTATTTATTTAAATTGTATTGTTATAAGGGTATTTAAGAGAATTAGGGATGGCATGAACCTTTGTGATTTCAACTTTCACATAAAAACTAAAAATTTTAACTTTTTTTATTCCAATGAAATTGTCTTAAACTAAAAAACCAAACACTCTAAAATATCTTAATGACTGATAATTAGTCAAATTCAGACTTCATATCAAAAAATAACTATCCCATAGGTCTTAAATAAAAAAACAAATACACGAAAATATCTTAATAACTAAAAATCAGTCAAATTCGGACTTCAAATAAAGAAAAAACACCTCCCTTAATCTTAATTCCACTATTCTCTTAGTCTTATGCGTTTTAATTAACTAAAAAATTTTCTTTTTGCAAAGAGTAAACATCTAATTTTGAATTATAGATCTTATGTCTTAGTTTTTTTTAGAAAAAAAAAAATTCTAGCTAACCCCAAGAGATAGTATAATGATGAAGG
>JANKKB010027599.1:0-11284 GCA_026225775.1 Bursera palmeri | reverse complement strand
ACTTTGTATTTTTGTGAATTTATATGTTTATGTATTTACTGGATTTGCATTAATTTTACACATATTTTGACCGTTGACCCCGCTGACCCGTTGACCGCCGCCTAATTTTCTAGGCCCCGCCTAGGCCCCCTAGGCCCTAGGCCCCCGGGCTGCCGCCCTAGGAGCGCCTAGCGCCTTTTAGAACATTGACTATTGAACAATTAAGGGACTTTAACTAATAAAACTTCAATGACTAAAGTGGAAAGGAAAAATTTCCTGCAGTTGATAGCTTCTCAATGGGTTTTTATCATGCTTGTTGGGATATTATGAAGAAGTGATCTTTTAGAAGTCATTGAGGAATTCTTAAAAAACAGAGTGGCAAATAGAAGTAGTAATGCAGCTTTTATCTGCCTTATTCCAAAGGAAAAAGATTCTTTGAAGTCAATGACTTTCACCAAGCAGTTTAATCTCAAGTCTCTATACAAGTGATTGCTAAAGTCCTTTTTCTTAGACTTAAAGAGGTGCTGGAGGAGACTATTTCAGAGAACCAGGCAGCATTTGTTAGAAATAGGCAAATACTGGATGTTGTGTTAGTGGCTAATGAAGTGGAGGGATGTAGAGTTAATAAAGGAAGGTTTAACTCTTAAAATTGACTTTGAGAAAGCTTATGACCATATAGACTGGGATTTTTCACTTTTGTTTTGGAATCTAAAGATTTTGGGTTTAGATGGATAAAATGGATTGAGGATTGTTTGATTTCTTTTATTTTTTCTGTTTTTTTTAAAGGCAGACCGACAACTTTTATTGAGGCTTCTAGAGGATTGAGACAAGGGGATCCTCTGTCCCCTTTTCTATGTACTCTGGTGGTGGATGAGTTGAGTGGGTTTGTAGAGAGAGCTTATGAGGTAGAACTATTTAATGGAAAGATAGGAGGAAATCCTGTCCCTGTGTCTCACCGACAGTTTGCTGAGGATACTCTATTTTTCTCTTGGGAGGAAAATAAAATGATGAATTTGCTTTCTGTATTCAGTTGTTTTGTGTTGTACCAGCTCTGAAAGTTATTGTGGCTACGAGTACGATTGCAGGGATTAATTCTCAAGGAGAAAAAGTGGCAGCACTGGCAGACAGGAATAGATGCTCAATGGGATCTTTGCCTTTGAAGTACTTCGGATTACCTTAAAGAGATAAATCAAAATTATTGAGTTTCTGGAATCCTATGGTGGAGAAAGTGGAAAATATTTTGCAAGGGGAAAAGAGCTTGTTTGTCAAAAGGAAGAAGAGTGACTTTGACTAATTCTGTTTTATCTAATCGCCCAATAGATTTTTTACCTCTTTTTAAATTTCAGGCGGTGTGGCAGCAAGACTTGAGAAGTTAATGAGAGATTTTTCGGGGAATGAATGAAAGAAGAGAAAATGATGCACCTTATTAATTGGAACCTGATTTCTTGGCCTAGATTTAAAGGGGGGTTAGAAATTGTTATGTGTTTAAAAGGAATGTTGCTCTTTTGGTAAAGTGGTTGTGGAGATTTCCTTTGGAAAGAAATCCTTTTTGGCATGAGTTACTAGAATCATACTTGGGGTTCATGAAAATCAGTCTGATGAGGAGAAAAATAGGAATCTGCTGAAGGAGGAAGGCTATTTCTCAAATCTAGCTGGTACTCTTAAGTCATTTGACTTTGGTTGTGGGGAGTGGTACTAGAGTTAGATTTTGGGAGGGTCGCTTGTAGGGAGATAATCCGTTCAATTTGTTATTCCTAAGTATTTATCTTCTTTCTAGAGCCTCACAATGTCTCTATTGCAAGTAGATTGGTGTCTTCTGATAATTCATTTGGGTGAAATTTAGATTTTTTGGGAGCTCAAGCAATAGAGGAGGTGAATATGTAAGAAAGAAGACCATAGAGCTTGGAGGTTAACTTCTCTTCTCTTCTCTCTTTAATTAACAACATTACTTTGGATGAACTGAAAGAAGACCATAGAGCTTGGAGGTTGGAATCCTCCAGGATATTTTCATGCAATTCTTTCTTTCCTTGGCTGATTAATTCCTGGGCAAAATTTTTACCTCCAGAATTTATTTGGAAGACAGAAGTACCCTCTAATGTTCAATTTCTATCCTGGTAGGTAGCTCATGGAAAGGTGAATATTTTTTATGTTATCCAATCTAAGTGGCTTGGGTTTATCTCTCTCAAAATTGGTGTGTTTTATGTAAGAAAGAATCTCAAAGTGTGGATCATTTGTTTCTACACTACCCGGTATCTCTCCAGTTATGGTTTAAAGTTTCTGAGGAAGCTATTATTAGTTGGGTTATACCAAAGCATTGCGTACTTTGTTTACTGAATTTCATTGTATGTTAGGGGCAGGACAGAAAGTCAGTCCTTTGGAAGTGTTGCATTTTGGCTAAAATTTGGGTTAATTGGATGGAAAGAGACAAAAGGATCTTTGAAGGAGCTAAGGGGGAAGATTTGGAGACTCTTTGGGATAGAATTCATAATCCTGCTTCTTTGTGGGCTTTGGTACAAAATAATCCAAAGAACTTTTTTTTTTTCATTATTTTGTTTTTCCGATGGACTTTTGGTTCACTTCTGGTAATATGTTTCCTTATTCATAAAACTTTTTGTCTTATCAAAAGAAAAAAGAAATTATATCCCATCAGCTTTTTGATCATGAAGGTTGTGGAATCCAAAAATAACCCTAATTTCAAACTCAGTAAACATGCTGGATTTCAAGATTATATGAATAGTAAAATAAAAAAAAAAAAATTAACAGTGGTCCTTTCTTTGAGAGTAAAGAAAGAAATTCATTAAAGAAGAAAAGAGTAGATACTAGCAATTTTTCAGGATACTTCTTTTTTCTTTATACATTAAAACAAGAAGGAGTTTTAGGCTAATTTTGCCTATTGGCTTTAGATTCCTGAGCACAATAGGGTAATATTTTAAACTTGTCATGTGTCTCTACAGTGAAAGAAAGAGCAAAACTTTGAACAAAATGAGGAAGAGTTTTGTACTTTACGAATGTGTTCTACAAACACTTGTTTTAGGGATCGGAAATATGTTGTTTAGCATTGATTTTCTGCTTATTTCAATTTTATTAACCGCTTTCTTTAATACTGTTTGGTGTACATAAGATGGGCTATTGGTCCTATCATTACATATTAAATTACCTTGTAACAAATTTCTGTTTCTTAACCTAAAAGAATGAAATTTTAAGATCCATATTAAGGAAGGGAACAGATTAAAAAACTCCTTATTCTAAATTAATGTTAAGACTACTGTAAATGTTACCTAAATGTAAACATCATAGTGAAACAAATAAAGTTGAAGTGTCAATAGAAGAAAATTAAATAAATAAAAGTTGAAAAACTAACCCCTGTACAGCACGATGAAGAAATGCCGGATTTCCTGGATCCAAAGGAAGTCTCCTCAAAGCACTTAAGGCAGCATATTGCAAGTTACTCCGGATGATTGACTAATAAAAGATGTCAAAATAATATGAATAAGAAAGAATGAAATAACTCGTACCGCAAAGAGAATAACTAGGAAAAAGCATCAGTAGCCTATGTTCTATGAATTATCTTGCTTTCTAATAGTCAAATCAGAACTAAGGCACCTACATGCAAGGATAAAGCCTGTCAGAGTACAAAAATTGCTCATATAAAATGTGAAATTTTCCAAAAGATGAGGCAAATACCAAAAAGCTTCTCATTTAAAAGACCATTTAACCCTCACATATTACGAGACAAGTGAGCAATATGAAAACCCATATGCCGGCTTACATTTTTCACTTTATAAAAACTAAAACATCCCGAAAAGGAAATTAAAAGATATCACCAGAAACTAGAGTTGAAATTGTCCTACCATGCAATTGATGGTAGCATAAGTAGCCATTTGGCTCTTCATACTGTTGTATTAACCCTAGTAATTAACAATAATAGGAGACTGACAATAATTTATATTACATGGTAATTAGAAAAATGAAATCTAATCAACCAAAAGATTTACACGTCAAAGCATTGAAACTGTAACAAACAAGTACAGAAGTCACAAATAATCATCATCATAAGCTGATACCCCTACCTCTTTATCACCACCTTTAGTTCCAAACATACCCTTCTTACGTTTTTGAGGGACATCAGCAACCTGAAAATCAGCAGAAATATCTAAAGCATAATTGAAGTAAATTCCAATGAAACAAGAAAAAGCAACAAGACTGAGGAACTATATGTCAGAAACAACATAATATTAATATAAACTTCATACAAAGTGTGAAAAAATGTCAATTTAGTAATTCTCCCAATCACCTCTATAAAATAAAAACTAACCCAAGAGCATCAAGAACAAACAAAATTTGTTATCTAGATTCGCTTCCCTCCACAAGCAGTACAACAGCAGAGATTATCCTATACATTGTCTCAAAAGGTGGAATCAATAAACCATTTACCAGTTAAACACCTCTATCAAGCCCTATCTTCTATTTCCCAAACCTCTCTTAGCATAAAACCTAATAAGTAATCAAATATAAAATCTTGCACCAGTGTCACATAGCCATTTGACAAGCAAGATGGTATTATTTCCTGTAACAATTGTAAATCAATTTCAAAAGTAGTCAAATGCAACATAGACCAGTCAGAAGTATAACCTTAGTGCTTCAAAAGGCAGACTAACAAGAATAATCTTTACGTGAAGTACAAATAGAGGGCTAATTTGAAAAAGGTGGTCAAATGAAAAAATCTGTATC
This sequence comes from Bursera palmeri, assembly GCA_026225775.1. NCBI lineage: Eukaryota > Viridiplantae > Streptophyta > Magnoliopsida > Sapindales > Burseraceae > Bursera > Bursera palmeri. Next base: position 6,574 of record JANKKB010027599.1, on the reverse strand, counting down.
AATAATACTGTTAAGAAATAATTGTATAAATATAACACAATATTCTCTCACATAATAATTAAAAAAATTAGAGGGCAAACCTTATCAAGAATGCCGAACACAATTTCATACAACTTCGACAAAATATCAGTGTTACTTGAAGGAGAATATGTAAGAGCCTTCAAAGCTTGCAGTCTCCGCGCATGAACTTCAAAGATAATAAAGTAAAAGTCAAACACCACCACCTACTAGGTCAAAAAGTACTTTTCCTGCCCTCAGAAATCAAGTATGAGATCAAAAACAAAACATATCTGTATACCACCGCACATCATGTTTACATCATCTGCTATTTTTGCATCAATCAAGAGAGATATCACAAGGAAAAGGTAGACCAAAACAAAACAGAAAAAGGAAGAAAAAAGGAAGCTACAAGAGAATATTTGAGGAACCTAGCCAAAATGCAATAATAGTCTGTGATGCCACCTTTGACAAAGTTTCCAACCGTATATTCACTAGTAAATGGCTATTTAAGCTACAAAAAATGAAACGACTAGAAGAATTGTTGAACCCAATTAACCATATTCTTTCTCTTTTTTTTTTTTTTATGGGAAATAGAAAAGGATAATGTTTTAATGTACACTAGTGATCAAGTCTTCACTTGAGGTCGGTTGGTCACCTTGAGGAGGACAAAATCTAAACAAAAAATCATCTGAAAATTTTCATACGCTGTGAAAGAAAGAGAGTTAACTGAAGTAGGGCTATACGGAACAACGCCAAAAACCTGTATGAAACCTAATTTGAGATTAACTAAAAACCCTATTCATGAATAAAGAAGAACAAAATGCCTTGGAAGTCCTTTGAATTGACCCACAGGGAAGAAAAAACACACTTTGTCTTGCAACATACTAGTGTATTCTCCTTTTGCATCTTCAGAAAAGCTATTATTACTTCACACAAATGACCCAAAAAAGAGCTAGCACCACATATTTCCAATGTGTTTGGACCTTCTTCCTAAAACCAAATCAACCATATTCACCATTAAATTACAATTATAATGTATCCTTGATAACCAGTCATGCTCAAGTGCCGTGACTATCAGTAAATAGTGGGCATAAATTGCAAAATAAATTGAGGATATCTCTTTTTGCTTTATTTTGAGAGATAACGCAACAGAGGAAAAGCCTGACCAAACTGTTGAAGATTTCAAAACATAAAAGAAAGGTAACAGTTTAATAAACAGTCCAAAAGAAAAATTATCAAGGGAACAGAAAAAAACAGGCAACAGTTCGAAAAAGAAAAAAAGAAATTTGCACATACAAAGCTAATCACTCCAAAAACAGGTCTGCAAGATGTGATCAGCCTTTCTAGGCTGAGATTAGTTGAAAAAGGTGAGTTGCACCGCAGTGAATTACATATATATATTATTGTATATTGCTTGTGAAGCATGTAATAGCGTTCTAACAACTAAAACAATCACATAGAGAGGATTCAAACATCATGCAAAACTAAGATACCACTTTACAATCACATAAATAGGATTCAAACATCACCCAAAAATAAGAAACCACTTTACATTCAACATCAGCATTTGAAGCTTCTGTTGTAAGCTGATTAACTATTCTTGGAACAACATCAGCTCTAGTCACCCCTCCACCAGCATCTATGTCAGCTAGGGCATCCCAGTTTGGAGTGGGGATCCCACCACCAGGACTTAAGCCTTGTGAACCAGTATCAGATAAAATTCTGGCCAAGTAATAATAGACATAGCGTAGGACACTCCTATCTTCACACTGCTGATCAAGCTGTACAATATATTAAAAAGAAAAGACATCAGTCATAATAGCTTTAGTCTATAACTTATTGGTTTCTCAAAATCGATTCTAAGTCTAAATTCCTCAAATAAAAGTAAACACATGCACTGCTAAACAAAGGGCTCAAAGCACAATCCTAGACAGGTCTCTACTCCTCTATGAAGTCGCATCCTCGGAGATCTGTTGGTAGTTTCTAGTCAGTGTCTTCTAAATGTATGTACATCTTTAACCCTAATATTAACCATACCCACAACAAGGCACAACTTAGGACTGATCATCCACTTCTTCTAACTTCAATTCTAGTAAACCCAAATGAGTGCCACTATTGCTGGACTAAGGATACCACAACAGCCCATCATCCTTGACATAGTTTGACATCAGATCAGGCGACCCTATGGAGGATTAAATTATAGGGTTTGTTGACCCCTTAAAGACTATCCATGAGTTGGACTTAGAGGAGCCAAAGAGTATAGCATTAAACAAACAACAATATTGAACAGCCAGTTACAAGACAAAAAACATGTGATTTCTCCCAACAAATAATTCATATAGAAAACCATCCAAGCTCAGGTTCCAATTCTAGGCCCCAGTAAAAGAACGAAAGTATTTTTGCCTATTTACAAATCCATTCCCACGAAAACAAACATTAAAGAGAAAATAATCCAAAGTTTAAGTCAATACACATACAGGTGCCTTACTATATTAACGGATTACACAAAACAAAGTAAACTTCTTAGTCAGATAGAACAGCATAATATATAACAATGGCATAAACAAAAGAATTTCTTCAAGAACAAAAAGAGAAGCAATAGAAATGAAAACAAACCATGAGAAGAGATGGCGCCAAGGAAGGGTCAACAGAATTGTACACGGCGAGCTTCGGAAACACATGGTGCACTAATTGCTTCTGAGAACTTTTCTATTCACCAATTGTAGTAAATAGAGCATTGCCATTTAGAAAGTTAAACAAAATTTTAAAAAGATAAAAATTAATTAATTAGTTTAAGGGACAAAGTTTACCTGATCTGAAGTAGCAGCTAGTTCATGAATACTCCTGGCAAGTTGTGCATACGAAACCGGCTGCAAATGTCGCTTTGAATTCAAATCCATTCACATACATATAATACGAAGGGAGAAAGAAAGCGAGATGATAAAACCTTCTTCTTCTGCTTTTGCCTCTGCGGCATGATATTGCTACGAACGGGATTCAACACAGCCTTGGCGGCAGAAACAGTGTCGTTCTGGATCTGCATGAGCGCGGCTCTCTTCGACTTCTTTTCTCCCAATGTAGTCTTGGTCGGAATCCCTCCACCAGTATACGGCGATGCCGATGCCGTGGCTGTCAAGGTCGGAGGAGGAGCCGTCGTCGAGGAGGAGGAGGATCCTGAGGAGGCCGATGCCGTAGCCGAAGCCGTGGAGGGATCGGCCGTGATGAGATCCATCAACGTGGTGCCGGAAGAGTCCTGAAATGAAATGCGAAGAGAAATTAGGTGAAAAAGAAATGGATCTGAGAAGAGAAGAGAATTCAATTATCATCATTATTTTTTATGGTTACCGCCATGATCGTTTTGTGTATGGCTAGTCAGTTCAGTTCGGTTGAGTTGGTTGGGTTGAGACTTGACAGCAATTGGAAGAAGCTAATTGTTTCGGAGAAGAACATTCACATCAACTTCAACTTGCTAATGGCTTTTCCAAAGTGGAGCCAAAATGGCCAAGATTTATGTTCGAAGGCTGCTTTTCAAAAATGTCCCAAGTTTAATGCAGTGTCACAAAAATCCCCTTTTTCTTTTATCACAATTTAAATAAAAATGGGGAATTGGATAAAATATCTAAAATTAGAGGCTGATTGGAAAAATAGTCCGCCCCTGTTAATCGCAACTCTCTATCCAAAATCTAGTGTACAGACCAAAATACTGTCATGAGTTGGCCGTCTAATCGACGACCAGGACTGTCCAACCGGCAAAATTTCAAATTAATTTTATTAAATAAAGAATATAAAAAAGGTAAAAAATAATAAATAAGTATATAAATAAATAATTAATTAGTAAAGATATTAAATAAATAAATAAATATTTAATTAAATAAATAATAATAATTTTCTAATCAATAAATATATTAATTAAATCATAAAAGTAATACAAATAAATAATATCAATAAAATAATAAATAATATAATGAATAAAGTAATTCAAATAAATAATAAAATAATAAATAAATAATTGGTCATTCTTTGAAATAATTAGTAAAATAATAATTAAATAATTGAACATTAATTTAAATGGTTAATTAAAAAATACAAATAAATAGAAAATATTTTGTGAATAATTTGCCATTAATTTAAAAAATTAAATAAATAATAATAAATGATAATAAAATAATAAGTAAATAATTGACCATTAATTTTAAATAATTAATTAAATAATGCAAAAAATAATAAAATAATACCATTAATTTAAAAAATTAATTTAATAATATAATATTAAGTAAATAATAGGCCATTAATTAAATAATAATGAATAAATACTATGAATAATAAAGTTATAAAAATAAATAATAAAATAATAAGTAAATAATTGGGCATTAATTTAAATGATAGAAAATAAATAATACTAATAATAAATTAATACAAATAAATAATAAAATAATAAGTAATTAATTGGCCCTTAATTGAAATAATTAATTAAATAATACAAATAAATAATAAAATAATAAGTAATTAATTGGCCATTCATTGAAATAATTAATTAAATACAAATAAATAATAAAATAATAAGTAAATAATTGGCCATTAATTGAAATAATTATTTAAATAATAAAATAATTAATTAATTATTATGTCTAAAACTTTTACTTAATATTTTATAAAATACTTAAAAAATAAAATATATATCATTAATGTATTTTTATTATAAAAATATATTATTTAGGACAATATATTTCACCATATAATTTAATAATTTATCATAAATAATTGAATTAATTAATAAGTAATTATAATTATTTAATAATATATATTAAAAATTAATTATAATCATATAAATCATAAAAAATAAAAAATTTAGAGTAAATTTGTTTTAGACATAATAGGTAAGTATATGTACTATGCATTAGATATAATAATTTTTTGTTTTCCTCTTTTAGATATAAAATGGATACTCGTCTTCAAGTCACATTAAAATGGATACTCATTGTCAAGTCAGGTTGAACTTGAAGACTGATTGGAGGACCATTACAGTGGCTAGGCTACGAACATGTCAAATTTCAAAGTAATTAAATTGGTTAGGGTTAACCTTAGTGCGAGACAGCAAAAGATATTTCGTAGTACATGTTTTGGCCACTTTCTTGATATACATGATTTATTGTTTTCCGGGCATTTGGTTGATCAGGTATTACTTAGAAAGGTTAAGACGATTGATCTTGAATATGAGATGTGATTTCTGATTTCAAGTATATAGTTATCTATTCTTAATATTAGTGACATTTAGCATTATTTTTTTATCCAATGTGTATTAACATTAATTATTTATTTGTGGATTAAATTGTTTCAAGGAAGTTCCTTAGATTCTCATATTATGAATTTGGCCTCATAAAGAGGTTACGTGTGAGAAAATAACTAGATTTTAAGCCAAAAGCCCCACCTAGACTGAGGGACACATATTTTGGTAGGTCTCAAAATTTGATACTGCATTGGATCGGTTAGATTTTACAGCTCTTCTGGATAAGGATGTCATAAAGTTGGCCTTGTTCTACTTTTTCGAGTGTTTCCTCCTCTGCAAAAGTAGGAAATGATCCATTTCAGTTCACTTTCGTCAAATGGTTAATGATCTAGAGTTCTTCAATGATTATCCGTGTGGTTCAAAATGTTACAGTGTGACATTTGATTACATTTCAACCATTCTCAAAGGAAGGAAGGAAAAACTTTAACAATGTCTAAAAAAGAAGAGAGGTGAACATGTGACTGAGAAATACAACTTGTTCGAACGTCTTTATATCTTTCAGGTATATCTCTGACATTTTTTGTCCAAGCAAAATTTTTCGTATTTATCACAAATTGTTTTTTACTATATTCTATGTTTGATATTGGACATATTTGGTTGTTTGAGGTGATACAGTTTATCGAATCAAGCTACTAGACCACTCTTGACATTGGGGTCCCTTGAATTCTAAAATGGACAAACAGTTACACATTTACTGATGCTGGGGTGAAGAATACTTTGTTGGTGCCACATCAGGAGCTTAGTATGATATGTACTTTTGTGGTGAACCTATTTGTTAATTCCTAACTCCTTTTTTTTAATTATCAGAAAAAGGTCGAACGTCCTATTCCAGAGATAATCACCATAGCTGAGGAAGTTCAACAACCTGGCATCGACCACTGGTTTTAACGGTTGGTGTCTCTAGTGGCGTTAAACTATCTAAGGTACTTAAGATACCTAAGGCTACCCGTATGTGCATTCGAAACCTCATACTAGACTTGTGTCAGATGGACCTCAATCAGAGTTACCTGTTGATGTATATTGAGAGGATTTTTACTATGAAAATGGAGTGTAAACACAAACCAACAATCAAGATTTTGCAACCACCAATAAGCTTCAATAAAACCATTAAAATGTAGCTAACAATAATGCCTTCAACTTAGAACACAACAAACTTTCACTAATCTTCAAGCAACACAGCACAACAAATCTTAAATGAATCAACAATGGATAAATAAGGATGCCAATGTGTCACCAAGCATAAAGGAAGAATCCACCAACTTGGGACTAAATCCACCACTAATCCTT